>PNEQ01019467.1:0-51495 GCA_003012365.1 Medauroidea extradentata
GACACACTATGCACCTGCTCGTCTCTCCCTCGTCTTCACAAGGACAAAATATATACAATTTCTTATTTTTAACATAAAACTTGGTGTAGTAATGGTATTTCGATGAGAACTATTGCAATGTGATCGTGATACAATGACGAGGAGAATGAATGGTCGCAAGACATAGTTATTATTGCACATTAATTTATGATGGTTGACAGTGATGACTATTGAATATACTAAATCGGGGTGGCGACCATATGGGCCTGTCACAACATAGGTATACATATTCCTATAATTTTTATAATTTTATCTCATTTTGACTTTGTCACTTTTGGCAGTAAACCGACGATATATCATCTCACTAATCTCAAGTTTGGGGCACCAAATATGTTTCCGCGAAACCTTTACCCATTGAAACTTTGTAATGGCAATAAAGTTAAAGTGAATATTTTGATAATGTATAATTGAGGGCACCGTCACCAATGGTTGTGCACAGGGTAAACATATGTTTTTTATTCGATTAACCTCTTACCTTAGGTGCCTGTAACTACCCTACAACGTCAAACAGGCAGGGCTATAAATAAGACCCAGGCGAAGTCGCTGTTAGTGGCAGGGACAAACTTAAGACTGCTTTTCGCGTGGACAGCTATAGCTACTTATCCTGCTGCAGAATTAGTTCAACTAGCCGCTTGGACATTCTACACTTGATGACTGAAGTACCAATCATGTTGAAAAAGAGGTTTTCCAATTAAAGTAAATATTATCAGTTACGAATAATATTCGCGAGCAAAGCCGCGGGGGACTGCTAGTTATGGTATAAAATATTAACTTGCATCAAAATATATTGGCGTATAGGCTACGCGGTTTTTAAATGATACAATATGTTTTGGTTGTGTTGTTTGTGATTAAGCTATCCTGTTTTCTATGAATTTGCAAAGATGTGGCAATCATCCAGCTAGGTTATATTTTATAAGCTTACTTTTCGTATCACCGTTTTGTTTCACAATCATAGTACAGTATGTTGATTTATTTGTATGTATGCTTTTTACATTTTGTATTTGTATGTGTATGGTATGCGTGTTTATATAACATAGTGCAGTTGTGTTGGTGTTATTTGTATACTGTGATTAGTTAAACATAATACATTTATACGCTTATCGTAAGTAAGTTAATAACGTGATTGTTTTAGGGCTTTATTGACCGATTCTTGAAAACAGTATCAGCAGTACAGCCGTAAATGTGGCGCTGTAGGGTATCGAGCAGGCGTCAACCCACAGTTGCCTCTGAAGACGCGGTATGGTTTATTATTGGCGACCAGGTCATTTATCGCTCATCAATTCTCATACGAAAGACCCGATACGAGCATGCACCTCCTTTTACTAAATCACATCGCAAAATACTTCCTTGCACCTTGCTGAAGCCTTCGCTGGCACCCACCGATACTCCCAGCTAGTCAGGACTCGTACAGTCCTCTGACACATCCCATGAATTTATATGCTTGTAGTTATGTTATTTAGTCTTCTACCACATCCTTGCCTACCAAGTTTAAATGGAGACTCATAGAGACTGGAAAACTTCATATTTCGTGGGTTCATTGACCTGTAGCCACCGAGAATATCTGTGTATTCAAGCAAACAGCGGCTGTCCATTGACCGTTCGCTGACGAAATGATGCCACATGGTTGGGCGTGCATTTAGTCCTGTCTTTACTATTGACTCAACGACCTCCAGGAAGTGTCAAATAATTCAGGTACCAATAATGTGCATGTGGCACGAATTACAGTTATTGACATTCTAGCTTGTGCTAAAATGAAAACTCAATTTTTTTTTCAGATCCCTGGAGAATCAGTGTTAAAGAGATTAATTTCTCAATGGATTAGTTTTAAAGGTTGCTCTTTACAACTCCCTCTGTGTGTGTGTGTCTCTCTCTCTCTCTCTCTATATATATATATATATATATGTATGTATATGTGTGTGTGTATGTATGTAAAGTTAGTTTCATAATTGTTCCACTAAGACGTGGTTTCAAAGGCGTGGTACATAAATCGGTGTGAAAAAATGTATTGAAAACTACAGGTTATCAACAGTTCATCTTTAAAAAATGTAGGTCAACCTTCCGAGGCATTATTTAACGCAGTTACGTATTTCTGTGACGCAATCCTCGACGCTAACATTACGTAAGCGACATCCAATTTTGGCGCAAGAAATTACGCCAAACAAATGCTTCACAGCAATTTGTTTTTTAATAAAACTGGAAGTCTTATCTATGAATCACTTTTTTCTATTTTTTTTTTTTTTTAATTTTGGTTTTAAAAAACTACAAATTTCAGTTGACACTGTAACAATGAGTCTCCGTTTAGACTCCCTGACTGCAAGCCTGATAAGCAGAACCCTTAAGTGCCTGCCTACACTTGAGTCCTGGAGCGAACAAAGACAGGGATGTACATTTTGAATTATATTTTATGTGGCTCAGTGTCTGTCGAACCTACATAATATGCCACCATTTACTTAATTGTTCATCTCGGTGGGGCCGACGTTGTTATACGATCTTTTAGAACTTTTTTTTTTTTTAATGTCATGGTAACTATGAACAAATGAGTAACTGGTTTTAATTATCAAAACACTTTGTAAACATCCTCATTACTGTGTGCATACATTTTTATTCCGTTAGCAATACTCTCATCTTTCCAATGCAGAAAATTATTTTTTGTCTGAAAGATATATCACTACAAACAACTGAGCACCGCCGTATAAAATTAAACATCTTGACCCATATCCTTGCTGTCGCAGCGTCACTCAGGTAGGCTCTTTAGTTTTTCAGTGGTTCCGAAAAAATATTTTTTAACGCAAATTAATATGCATAAAAAATTCATTCTTACATTTTTATTACTCATATATAGAGACATGCAAATTTCGCGTTATCATTTGGTAGCAAACTAAAATTCAGTTTCCTATACATAACACAGGATAATCTGCGATTCAATTAGCCGCGAACTTATATGTGTTGTCATTTACGTGAGTTACATCTTTACAGAGATTGGCGTCTCTACCGTGTAAGCATTCTCCGCGGCAAGTCACGACAATATCGGCCAGCGGGAGACGTCGAACCAGCGTACAGTCACTTGGAGTCTAGTCAGCTGCCAGAAAATAACGCGAATTTTGCATGTCTGTACATATCATTGTTTGTATCTGAATTTTTCTGTTACAGTACACCTAACGGATTTTTACATTTTTGCCCCTGAAATATCACATATTTTGTTGAAAAAATAAGCCAAAATGAAGCAAAATAATTTTTGCTAACATTATTAAAAAACCGCTTTGGTAAAACTGTGTACCGTACGACAGTAAACTGTCTCGAATTTTTTCAAATCATTTCGTTAAAAAATATTGGAGTTATTTGCAGTTCTTCGAAATAAATGAAAGACCATGGCCTTAAGGGCGTTGCCTACCACGCGTTACAATTGCGTTGCATGTGTTTGTAGGTAATTTTTTTACTGAATAATTCCACATGTGCCCATTGTGCTAATGCATGAAACAATACACACTTCGAACAAGGACAGAGTGCCGTTGTTAAGTCTCCATGTTCGTTAAAAACACTGTTTCTAAGCCCTCCAACATACCTAAAATGGCCTTTCCAGACTGCCGTACTTCAAAATGTACTGTTGTAATCTTTATATTTTACTAGGTTTTACATATGATTTATAGTGGTTGGGTGGCTGTAGTCAGAGGTGGACACTTTATAGTGAACTAGTAATGTGGTTAAGTTAAGGGTAAGGGTTACGGTTAAATGATATGTTAATATAATTATGGTGGCTTTATTCTACATAGTTTAGTTACAAAATACTACATGGTTGTCCTACATAATTTAGGTTGGAGGGGAGCGGCTGTTTAAATACTACGTTGGTCTACTCTATGATGGGTGACCCTTTGGACACCTTAGACCTCACCGTTAGCATGATGCCGGAGGCTGATGATGATTGTTTCGGCTATCGACGTACGGCGGCACGTCGTGGGTCTCGACCCAGGACCATCCTGGCGAGATGGTGACGGCTGGAAGGTTTGAAGGAGACAGACCCCGATTCCCCCGATACATTGTATTATATTAACACACTTCAGTGCAGGTGGGGAGAATCTCTGAGGCCCTTGTCTTGTGCAACTACTGACCTGATTGCACTGCCGTCGTCGCTAGCCCGTCCTCCAGGCGAGGCTCTTGCTAATCATAACAGTACTAACCAGATGTATGCGAAACTCAGGTACGTGCACTGAACTTGACTACAAACATTCCACAAATAAAATTATATTGTTACCGCTTGAAGTCCCATAGTAAAAATGGATAGGCGGAAAAAGAATCTTGCACGCTTGTTCAACTCTTGGCTCGTTGTGGCGTTGGGGCTTTCGATGAGCGCTTCAAGGTCGCCCGTATAGTTCCGTCGCTTCTGAGAGCCTTAATGCGTAGGTAGGCGGCGCCCTTAATCACTATCTATATTTATTTATGCTTTGATAACATTTGCCTCTACGATTACGCAAGGGTGAACACCGAGTCGTATTCTTATACTGCGTCGTTTCTTTTCCACTTGACTGTCTTATTTAATCTTTCAGACAAACTAGCCAACCGTGAGACAAGACTTGCGTCTGTTTCCGCGTAGGAAATATATATTTGGTCTGCCACGGAACAGTAGGCCCTTCATCTCGGTAGAGTTGGCAACCTGCCACCAGGGAACGTAGAACCCAAGCATCGTCTTCCGTCAGGCCGCAGTAATCTAACGTAGTGAATTCATCTCTCTCTCTCTCTCTCGCTCTTTCTCTCTCTCTCTCTCTCTCTGCATTTTTGAGGTTGGCCTATATGTACCACAGTCCAGCCCCTAACGTGTTCTTTATTCTGCCTCTTCGTAGGTAGAGTTCTGATTATATTAATATGATACAATTTTTGACATTCTGCCTGTTATTACTGATTAAATTTAAAAAAAAATGAGTTTGTGGAATGATTAAATACGTAATTATGATTTAACCCACGCAGGCTTCTTTCTTACAAAGTTAAGAGAATATTAATTGGATATGACTACGTAGGTTTGACTTAACATTAAAATGCTACTTGTTTGTCGTAAAATTTTTCTTTTGTGTTTCTTTCCTAAGGTATTTGTAATGTAGCTCAGTAGTCTGATAATTTTACAAAAAAATGTATTGTTACAGCAAAGTGCTTTCTTGTGTTTATAGGGACAGAAACGACAAAAAATAAATATAATACTTAAATAAAAAAAAATAAAAAGACATACACATAAAACGATTGTCCCTTTGTTGTATCAGGGACCGCTAAGCAATCAAAAAACAATAGTTTAAATTAGCATTCTTGAAGCACAATAAGTAACTGCAACAAAACATAGGCTACGTATATTATGCACAAACTACATTAAAAATAAATGTTTTGATTGATATGTAATTTTGTGGTTTTGGTCTTGTAGTTTTGTTCTTTTCTGTTTCCGTTTAGCTATTTTTAACTACGTCTTTAGTTTACTTAGCGGTCCCCCGACGCAATTGAAGGTTAACAATAATTTTAAACTGTTATTTTCTTTTTAAGGGATTGTTTTGTGTGTGGGTTAAAAAAATTTTTATTGTTAGTATTATTTGTATCTTTTTGAACTTATTACTTCTACTATTATTGTAAATATAAAATAAAACAATATTTCCTCACAGTTAAGAAGTATTGGAAGTATTTGTTATATAAAACTACTAAATATTCTATTACACAATTAATAAAATTATTATTAATATACCGAAATTCGTAGTATGTATGTAGAGGATTAAATATTTGTTATGATTACAACACGTGTTAAACACGTGGTTGAAAGGAAGGGCTATACTGAATTATATACACTATACGCGCATGTGCGTAGCATCAGGTCCAGGTTACAATATCACTGCAGGACCATCGGATTTGCATACGTTTTTCTCATTCAGCTACACCACAAAATTCGCACACCAATTTGGGAAAGCGCTTATAACTTTTGAGCAGCTGGACATATTGTCATCGAATACAGTTAAGAACCATCTCTATGAAATTGGCCAATTCGTTTGTGAGCTACGAAGCCACAGACGAACAGGCAGGCAAAACTACATAACACCTCTCCTTTCGTCAGGAGTTAAAAAGACTGTTGAACAGATAATTATTAAGTTAAATATAAATATGTCTAGGATGCAAAGACATTGCTAAGAGTAAAGATGGTACAAAAGCTGTCATAGTAAAAATTTCCTGTACTTATAATCTCAGTGTTTTATAGTTTGTAAGGAAATATTATAACAATCTGATTTTGATGACTGTGGAAGGTTTACTGTTAGAAAATCAGTGTTCCGAAGAACTGAAGTTTTAATTATTGTCGTTTCCTTCTAAATATTCTTCCCATTCACGTAACATACACAATTTCTCTCTCTCTCTCTCTGACGAAGTGTTCGAATTGTCTCCAAGCTTATTTATTTGCCTGCTTAGTAGTTCTCCGCGTTTCTATCTGAAGATCTCTTAATTATTTTAACTAGGTCAGAAGTAATGAAGAACACGAGGGGCAAATCTGATATTGCGGGCTTATTTTCTTCTGAAGTAACTTGCTTTGAATGTCGTACAGTCTTTGTTTTGGGAGAAACATCCAATTGGCAATTTATCGTGGAACCAATCGCGAACTACGACATTAACAAAACTAGCATAATACATAAAAGAGGTAGAGATGTTTTAATACATATACCTTGTTACCTGTAACAAGGTATATGTATTAAAACATCTTGATGTGTGGAGGGGAACATCGAAGACAACACAAACACAACGACTGGAACTTATGTATGCAGCAGGCACAACAAGGAAAATGCAGATAATTGCAGTATGCTTTTATATATTAAAAAAGATGCTATGTGTGAGGAAACTGTGATCAGACACACGCTTAGATTAGTTTTGTGTTCTTGTCCTGAATGTTGATACTTGGTTTACTTGGCAGTACTGATATTTGGCACTGTTTTGAATTGTTTTTACTTTTTGTTTTTAACTTGCATTGATATTTCAGAAACTCCTTCTCATTCTACCAAACAAGAGCAACACCAAACATTTAATGTAAAAATATTGCGTTTGTAAAGAAGCATTAATCCTTGAAGTATTATCGAGTGCCCAGTTATCATTATTGCCAAACTGTCCAAGTCTCCCCTACTGGCTTTATACTTAGGGATTTTTTTTAGAGTAGTACACATGTGTTGAAAAAAAGTTAAAACTGGCTTGTTTGTTGAGTTTTTTTATTTGTTTGAGGCTGGGTTTTTTCTTGCAATGGCGTCTGTCAGTGTAAATGGTTCAGAGTAATAGCATCCGACGCGTCCTGGCAGATGGGGTGTAAGGTCGTAAAATGTAGATGATTAGTAAGGATGTAACTGATGAATGGGAATGGAAGTGAGAAATGAGATTGTGAGCGACGATGATGAATGTGAATGGTAAGGACGAATGTGAGAGAAAATGTTACGATGAAAGTATGGAGCGAGGGCTATATATATATATATATATATATATATATATATATGTGTGTGTGTGTGTGTGTGTTGGTGTGTGTGTGTATGTATATATGTTTTGTATGTATATATGTATATATATTTTTTTATGTAGGCTATATGTAGAGACGTGCAAAATTCGCGTTATTTTCTGACAGCTGACTAGACTCCAAGTGACTATAATCTGGTTCGACGTCTCCCGCTGGCCGATATTGTCGCGACTTGCCGCGGAGAATGCTTACACGGTAGAGAGGCCAATCTCTGTAAAGACGTAACTCACGCAAATGACAACACATAAAAGTTCGTAACCAATTAAATCGCATATTATGCTCTGTTATGTATAGGAAAGTGAAGTTTAGTCTGCTACCAAATGATAACGCGAATTTTGCATGTCTCTAGCTATATGTGTACTGTATATGTAGAGCCACGATTTTATGGCGAAAAGATTTTTGCAACATTTGGTTTCGATGCGTCATGTGCACACCTGCAGCTCTGCTACATCGTCTGTGATTGGATGATTTTACTCTCACTGGCCTTGGCAAATTACAATCGTACAGACGCACAATAATCTTATTCTGATTGGTGCAGTCAAATGAGAAACGTGTCTGAACAAAGACACGATGCCAATAACCTTAAAACAGAACTGCCGATGTGCACGTGAGTCACTGAAACAAAGTGGGGCAAAAATCTTTTCGCAACAAAATCGTGGCCCTATGTAAATGTATTTGAATATATATTTAATTATATATATATTTGTTTGTTTGTATATATTTCATGAGAAGGATACTACCCGAAAGCCAGTGTATCGCACCCCAAATGCAGATTCTATATCTGGGAGTCCGTAGGCAATCTGCGTGCCTCGAAGGATGACGTGACATGAGGCCCTACGGTGGTGGTGCGTCAGAATGAGAGGGGAGGGGGAAACGGGACATCCCCCAGAAAACCCGCCGGCCAGCAGGATTGTCCGGCACGATTCCCACATGTGAAAATCTGGGAACCGACCCCTCGGTGACAGAACCCGGATTGTCTTGGTGGAAGGCGAATGGTCTGACCACTCGGCAGCCGCGTCTCCATGAACTTAGCATGGCCGCCAGCGTGTATGCTTATGTGGAAGGTCAAGTATAAATAATTGTTGACTACAAATTTTACAAAACGTTTTTGTTTGTTTCACGTTGATAATGTAACATTTTGTTATACTTGATGTTGCAGAACGCAGCGAAAATAAGAACGACTGTGTATTTGATAAAGCGATTAGATAATGTTGATATATGTAATACTCTTATAGCTATAGTCATAGTAGAATTATCATTGATTTATAAGAGGCTAGTGCGGGTTGCGTACCGGCGCCTAAAACACTGGAATGGCCTGTTCTCCCTTCTCGCGCTGTTTTCTCCCTCCCCCTCCACCAAAGGTTCAGTGATACACAAACGTCTGCTGATAACTGGACCCAGAGACCTTAGTGGCACTAGAGCTCTTGTAAGGAGTACGGAAAGGTAAGGTGTCGAGCGAACAACTGGAATACTCAATTTCTGATAAAATGTCAACTACTTATCGTAATTCAATGGGATATTTTTCGAGTAGATATTTTACTAGTGGATGTCTAACACAGCACTAGGCTGTAGTGTGTTTTCCCCTCGAGTAAAGAAAAACTTTTTTTAAAATAAAAATAAGGGCTCGAAGCCACAAAATGTACAAAAATGGAAAGCTTTAGTTTTTATATATTCTGTAACAATCGAATTTCAAAAATACTCGCATTTTGATTTGAAAATAATTGTATTATCCGATAACCTCTGAGCCAGGGGGTGTAGGGACTATCAATTGAGACCTTGAAATATGCTTAGTAACACGAAGCTGTCCAACTTAACTGCACTCAGTCCCAAGGGGTGGGGACTACTATCTATTCAGCAAAAAAGTTACAACGAATTACGATGACGAGTTCAGATTTTATCGACGATTGTGTGCCGGCCTTCGGTGCTAGAGGATCTGGGCATGGGCGTTGTGTTGTTTACGTAGGTTTATTTGGATTGTTAGCCTTCCCTTATTAAGTCTAACGGCATAAAACCGAGGGACTTAAAAATAAACATTAAAAAAAAAATCGACACTTGTGTACAACCAGAAGTTCACTCGACATCCTATATTTTCATAGCCCTTAACGTTATATTAGTAATAAATACGTCGATGTTTCACAGAGCCGTTGGGAATTATCCATGTACGAACATAAAAGGTCAACAATTTGCATTTGTAAAAACTGAATTTAATGCTCTTAGTTAGGACTGCTTATATAATTGAAATTACATGTTCAATACTTGACTATAAATCACAAACTTTTTTTTCTATCGAAAATGTTATAATCTTTACCGCTGATAAATACCTATCGATTATAAGTATGTAGCGTGGTATGTAAGTCGTGGAGTTGTTTGCTGCGATTTATGGCGAGATACTTGTAGCGGGCGAGATGTGAGCCGTGTTATCACTTTGTTCCAGGCCTCCACCAAGGAAGGATACCTCATGAAGCAGACGTGGTCCTTCCAGCGGTGGAGGCGGCGATATTTCAAGCTTAGGGGAAACAAGCTGTACTACGCTAAAGACACTAAGGTGAGAGATGACATACACCGTCATACATTACACTACTACCATTTATTGTTACTTTGACAAGCAGAAACTAACAACAACTTTTCTGTTTAGTTATTGTCCTGGTTAATGTTTTGTAAATTTTACAAAAGGTGTTTTTAATACCACGGAACAGACCAGTTGTGACAATGAGCATTTGGGTAGCGTTCACTTTCTCAACAGAAGCCGTCTACAGGAAGAAAACTTGCTGTGAAATGCATGTTACAAATCATTGTTTTGCTATTTTAGCATGATTGATCTCAAACAGCATTAAATCTTCGTATAAATGCTGGTTAAGGGTTGAAGGCAATCTATCTAGGGATTTAGTGGGAGAGGAGATAACAATTGGAAGATAAAGAGGGTGTGGACTAGGACAGAGTAGGGAAGGCAGTCTATGCCGTTGAGAACAGAAATATGCACTTTGTAAAATTATACATTAATTCCGTTTGTTAATTTGGAGCAGTAAAATATCCCTAACCATTTCAGAGGTTTACGACAGATTCTTGTAAAACCTAACTGAATAATTTTTTGCCGCTTCAAAAGATTTTGCTGGCGAAATTACAAAATTGTTTTTAGTATTTAGAAAATTTTTTTCAAAGCAAAATCTAAATAATTTCTGTTAATTATTGGGAGTATAATTTTCTAAAAGTCGATAACTAGCCAGTGTTACAATATTTTTCCTTATAGTAAAAAACTATTAGCAGTACGTGCGTGCTAGTTTTACGAAACCCTTTTAGGATTTAAAAAAATAATACTAGCAAAAATAGTACACATATGAACCAGTGATCTAAAATACAGTGCGTGAAAATGTCCTCCTTGCCAAATAGTCTGTGTGTTCTATTTTGCAGGTAATTTACTTAACGCGTAGACCATGCACTTAAGGTTGCAATGGCGCCGAATTCATATTGAGAATCTTGTAAGGTGGAAAGCAGGGCAGGTTCCCATTGCGCGCTCAGTTCCCAGTTCATCCCCGGGCTTAGGATGTGACGAGGAAAATAAAAAAGGATGGCGGCACCTCTTGCTCCATTGTGGGATTTTTAATCCCTGTAGCCAAGACTGTAACGAGTCTTTGAGAGGTTACAGAGAAAGACACACGCTTGTGCATCGGCTGGAGCGCGCGAGTGCGAGAGGGAAAGAAAAGCAGTCATTAGGACTTACAAGTGCGAGCAATTACCGCTCGGCTGGTCTTTTCAGGTCTCGTGGACTCCGTTCCTGTCCTCTTCTCCTCCTTCAGCGTTTCTCGCTTTCTCGCCCTGTCCCTCTTATTCTCTCTTCCCCGCGCCTGTCACTCTTTCTTCACCTCATACTCCGAGACGCGTTCACTTTGCCGGAGCTGAAGTAAAAATTGCAAGGAAGCTCTCGTGGTGTATTTCATCGGGAGGCGTTTCTCCTGTGACGTAAAGTGACAACAGCTGAGTGTTTTTACCTAGATCCGCCCACCCCTGTCCGCGCAACTTCTGCTCAGCCTTAAGCCGGATTCACGACCACATTTAAAGCCATTCTCTCTTGTTTCTACTTTTTTAGCGGTATTAATTTTTTACTCTTAAACGAGAGCAGATATTAAAAATCTGTTGGGACGTTTGGTTTAAAATCGTCTTCTCCATGTCGGCTATTTTTTTCAAGACAGTAAATGCTATAGATTTACATATTATGTAATTAACTAAATCCTGGTACACTTTTTAGTCGGAACCGTATGATTTCTTGTTGTAATAAAAAAATTAGCTGTCACGAAAATATCAGTTTAAACAAAACTTCCAGACAGATTTGTGATATATATTCTAGTTTAAGCTTAAAAAAATAATATCGCTAAAATAATATGAACACGAGAGCATGGTCTAAGGGGTCCGCATACCACGCTCTTAAAATGCTTTATAGCGTTTTCTGAAATACTTCATTTTTAACGAAAGCATGCCACATATGTCCATTTTGTCAAGGGACGAATAGAAAATACTCTTCAAACGATGACGAACGAGTGGTTGTAAAGCATAACTTCGATTGGAAAAATAATTTACGGAGCCCCGCAAAGTTGCTATAAACAGCGTTTCCAACCTGTTATATCTAGGGACCTGAAAAATTCGCGTTTTCTTTATGGCACAAGCTAGAATTTAAAAAAACTGTAATTTCGAGTCGCTTGCGCAGTTGGGACTTGGCTAATTTGACACGTCATGGATAGAGCCAGTGATTTTTAGTGAAAAGAATTCTGCAACAATAAGTTTCAATGCCTTTTGTGAACACCTGTTTCTCTGCTTCATGGTCTGTGATTGGAAGTTTTTTTAACTTTCGGCGTGTCGGGGTCCTACCCGCAAATCACTGACGTGTGGTGTCGTGGTAACATTGTTCTGGTTGGTACAGTCAAATGAGCCACGCCTCTGCCCAATTATATCCTGCCAATAACCACGGACCAGGGTTGCAGGTGTGCACGTAAGTTATTGAAACAAGTTGTTGCAGAATTGTTTTCACCAAAAATCACTGGCTCTACTCATGGAAGACGCTGAGCTAATAATAATGTAGCAACTAAATGCATTATTGGCATTACTGTGTCAGCGAGCAACCAATGAACAGCTGTTGTCTTTGCCAGTAAGCACATTTGTGAATGCTAGACTATACGTCAGTGAAACCGAGAAATGTTGCGGTCTCTAGTTAGATCTTAAAAACTACTCACGGGACTCGTGTGAATCTACTCCAGAAGCATGCAGTGGACTTAGATTAAAATTATCCACCAATAAAAAGCTGGGGTCATCACTGAATATTGTCAGTCAGGCGAGTGATCTGCGATATCACTGTACGCCGTTTCTGTGTCTCTCTATGGAGGCGATACCGCACCGGATGAACCGGTCGACATCGCCCTTGGCGCCGTGTCTCACTCACTCAAACACACGGTAAATAGGCGGGCGTTTTGTTTGTGCAAAATGTCGGCTGCAAATTATGCCACGTTAATAGTTTTGCATCGAAACATATAAAATTATTTACAGAATTTATGTACACACGCTACGTGGTGATGTAAATACTTACATTCTCACTCAGTGTTTCTTCTTTTACACGTACGTATCTACGCTAAATGTTGGTTGTGAATCCAGTTTTAGCGGCACAGTCGTTGCTTAAGATTTTTTTTTTTTTTGTTTCTTCATAAACTGTTGACGTTACATGAAATTTAATGATATAAATCAGCAAAACTCTAAAATATTTTTTTTTTTTTGGGTGGGGGTTTTCAACACATTTATGAACATTTTAACAATGACTATTGTGTAGTCCAATTTTCATGAAATTAATTAGTCCCAAAGATATGCGATAAGTATTCACTGAAGTCGTGGTAGTCCCGTGAAGTAATTTCTTTGAAATCGGACATTTAGTTCGCCTTTAATTATCGTTTAATGTTTTGCGTCTTTTACAATTGAATTTTACTGTAAAATTTAAAACACAACTACACGCAAATCTTTAATGAATTTCCTCTAAGCTTCTACATCGTATAGTGGTGTCGTTAGCATTCATCGTAAAATGTGTATTAACATGGCAATAAAGTTGTGAAATTTGTATTGCAAAATATTAAAACATTATAATTGATCGTAAGCACCGTTATTAATTTTTTTTAAATTGCGTTGTCACTTTGTTTTTATACATTTTTGACACTATTTAATGAGTACACGTCACAAAAATATGAAACACTAACACATATGAAGTTGTTTTTGACCACTCGAATACCCTTAATAAGGCCTGATCCCTGCTTTGAGAGACTTTTTAAGCATAAAGGAGAGGAAAACATGTAAAAAGTTTTCTAGTTTTTTTTAAATATTGTTTTACTATGTTAGTTAACTATTTTAAAACAAAATACTCTTAAAATATTTGCTATTTAAGAAATTTAAAAATTTTAGTTTGCTGACTAAGTAGCCTAAACCTTACAGTGTTTGCCAAGAAAAAATAGTTTATACAGTAAAAACTATTTACAAAATAATTGTAGGACGGTTTAATGATTCTTACTCTCGTTTAGGCTCAAAATAATAAATATTACAAAAAGCAGTAGAAGTTAGGTGTCATTGATTTTAAATTATTTTCCCCCACTTTTCTGTAAGTTTCGTTCCCCGTGTATAGCAACTACGATACGTATTGTCGAATATGAACGGCTCTGTAAGAGGTTTGTAGATGAAGTACAGCAGAATAGTTCCATAGTTTATCGTTGTAACAGCGACAAATATGTAATCCTTACATTTAAGTCGTACGTAAATGTTCGGGTTTTGCCTTTGCTAGGAACAGTGTTATTATTAATTTTTTGAATGATATTCTATAGATAATTTATCTCCTCTTTGGCACGAAGGCGTCTGTTGTAGTGATTATTATTATTCTTGTAAACAGATTCACGGAAAAGTGTGGCAATAGCAGATAATGTTCCCTTACGTCTTACACTACTGTTCAGTAACTCTGCGGTAGACTCGCTGGGTTCAGTTGTACAGGTAACTGGTTTGTAATCTACTGCTGGAAGCACTGCCCTATTCGATAGTGTATGGAGAATTATAGGTAGGGACCCTGTTTTTTTCGCGAAAAGAATTTTGCCCCAGTTTGTTTCAGTGCCTTACGTGCACATCTGCAATTCTGCTTCATGGTTATTGGCAGCGTGTTTGTGTGAAGAGCCGTATCTCATGTGACTGAGCCAAACGAAGCAGAACTGCAGATGTGCACGTAAGGCACGGAAACAAAGTGAGGCTAAATTCTTTTCGCGAAAATCAAGGGTCCCTAATTATAGATTAACTTTCAATAATTCTCTTGCAATAATTCTGCATGACAAATTAATGAAATACTCCATTATTATTTACGTCGAGTAGTTGACCAAGAATGTTTCCTATTCTTTGTCGAAGAGAAAATTTTGATAATACAAATTGAATTAATGTTATGGCTCGAAAACTGAATATTGATTTGTTATGAGTAGAGACAGGAAATTTTCGCGAAAATAATTTTGCTCCACTTTGTTTCAGTTCATTACTTACGTATGTATCTGTAGTTCTACTTTATACTTATTGGCTGTGTGTATATGTGCAGTGTCGTCTTTCATTTGAATGTGCCAGTCAGAACAAGTTTAACTGCGATATCACACGCTTGTGATTTGTGGATGGAACTCAAAGACTATGGGAGTTAAAATAAAACATCCAATCACTGACCACGAAGCATAGATGCAGGTGTGCGCGTGTGAGGTACTGAAGCTAAGCGGTGCAAAAATATTTTCGCTAAAAAACTTCCTTTCTCTATTATGAGTAGAGACATGCAAAATTCGCGTTATCATTAGGTAGCAGACTAAACTTCACTTTCCTATACACAACAGAGCATAATCTGCTATCCAACTGGCCACGAACTTTTATGTGTTTTCATTTACGTGTGCTACGTCTTTTCCAGAAATTGGCCTCTCTTACCGTGTAAGTATTCTCCACGGCAAGTCTCAACAATATCGGCCAGCGTCGGCGTCGGACGAGCCTATGGTCAACTTGGAGCCTAGTCAGCTGTCAGAAAATAACACGGATTTTGCATGTCTCTAATTATGAGTCACATGTAAGTCTACGGTAAACGCTTAATAACATCTTGCACAATATTATTTTTTCTCGGAAATGGCTTTAGTCATCAACAAACCATAGATATTAGCTTCATGCATTTTCTGATATGTAGGTAAGAAATGCTTAAAGTCTCGTCGGCAATGAGGTCACTAGCCAGAACCAAATACTTGGATGGTCGGGAGCCCAGGAGGAAATGGGTATGTTACAAGGAACCATACCATCATCCGTCTGGAGTGATGACAGTAAACCACATATAACCGAAATCAGGGTGGTTGGCCGGAGAATCGAACCCAGGTTCTCCCGAACGTGTTTCCGTTGTGGTATATTTCTCGTCTGTTCTTACATGTGCCACTTGTGTAATCGTCAGCAAGGAAGCTTGCGTATTTCCGCCCGGCGGCGGTTACATGTCAAAAATACCAAGTTCATTGGAAGTGTAGCAGTTTTTATAAACATTTAGAAGCTAATATTGATGTTGTTTCGTGCGATATGTTTAGCAAAGGCTTTTTTTTTGCAATGGAACTTGTGGCGAAAACTGTACACATTCAAACTGACAGGAATGATCTTTTTTTCGCAGCTAGGTTTACTGAAGCGCATGTGATAACATCTGCACATTTTATTGCTGACTCCGATATAAAAGTTTTATTTTGTGATTTGATTACGTTAATTCGGTTCCTCGTTGGGATATTTATAAGTAGGAAAAAGTTGTTACGCAACATTCTTATTAGTATAATGATGTGAACAACATTGTTATCTTTATTACAGCGTCGTAGCACGATACCTGGAAGGAATGAGGAATTTGATGGCAGTTCCAGTATCACACAGAGTGCTTCTTGACTTCATGGCTTGAAGCACGCACAGTGTCTGCAGGTATACGACGTCGTAAAACAACCACGCTGGCAGATGTTGGCTGCGATAGCCGCGCACTACTGCGCCAACAAACACCTATTGCTTTAATGAAACTTTGCACGTAAACACTGGTCGATTTTATTTTGTTTACCCTGGGAGAACCATCACTTTTGTTACTTTTTTTAATTTAATGGTTGATGCCTTGTCGTGACTATTGAATATGCATAGTTCATAATCGTTAAACAAGGTAAATTTTTCAGCCCTTTTTACCGGGGGCCCCCGGTTACAAGAAGGTGAAGTCGTACAGTACAGTTGATCTAATGGCGCTGAATTTACTTCCCGCCTATAAAGACGCGTTGCTTAGTGTTAAAATGATCGACAAAGTTGCGACAACGAACGTAAAATTTCCTACAGAAAATAGGTATTGAGATTGTAATGTGTCACATCAAAATTCCTGTAATATTTACGAATACCACAAGTGGATTTGCGTAAGGAGTTCAGTGGGTTTTAGAGCAGACCCACAGGATTTACGTGGTAATAAAATCAGGAACGTCACGAAGTTAAGGAAAATAAGTTTTTGAGGTATTATAAACTTAACTACATCGTTCGGAATCGCGATAGTATTTTGCGACAATTTACATCACCAAATCCTTTTGAAATTTGAAGTTTTTTTTCCTAACAACTCTCTATTGTTTTATTATTCATCCTACTCAATATTTAATCTTTAAGTTAGTATTAAAATGACTTGTTATTTTTTAAAGGTTGAGAACTTTTATTAGAACACACTGATGTTGAAGATTTATGGAAAATATTGAAATGGTGTGTTGATGTAGAAATCTTCGTAAAATGTATTGGTGTAAGTATACATGTTTGTGAGTTAATATTGTTAAAACCTCAGAACGGCCAATTTGTGGGTACAATTTTAGTAATAATAATAATAATAATGACAATACGGCAACTTTTAGACTGATATGCCCACTCTGAATGTATCTTGATAAAAAATTAATGGCGCGCGACTGTTAAAGTATGTTGGCCCCTCTCTCGCTCTGCAACAAGCAAAACTTATTTTTAGAATGGTGTGTATTTAAAATGCGTCTGCGAACTCGCTTTGTAATCAGCTCGGGGTTTGTTTCTATCGCCCAGTTGTTTCCTTGAAAAAATATTCTTATCTTCTGGTCTTGCAACAACACGATACTCGGTCGCCTACTCGGTAAAACTTGTTTTCTAGACATTTGAGCTGTGTCTATGAGTGAACTAGTTGGTGTTGGTTGAACAACTAGTGTCTCATGTGTTATGTTTTATCTGATGTGTAGTTTGTGGCTTCGTTTACTAATTGAGACCTTTGGAATTTAATTATCTGCTCTTGCTATTACAGTAAGTAAAGTATACGCCTTTTCTCATTAACCGTGTCTGTACTTAATTTCAGTAAATTGTTTTAGATTTGATCAGGAATGGAGTGACATACATACGTATTTCACAATAAAAAATGTTTTGTTTAAGAATAAGTTTATCAAAAATTTTGATTAGTTGCCCTCTAATATTCAATATGTTAGCAGTGTATAATGCTTTATAAACTTTCAGAATATCTTACTTTGTAAAAATTATTGTATAATGTATTCATGTGGCTCTTGTGTTCATTCAGTCCCTCCCCTTGGCAAGTATTGAAAGAGAACTAAACTCACGCACATTGAATTTTTTTACGACAAACCCAAATATATTTCAGACTCAATGCTGTTACATAATCAACAGTAGCGAACAACGAATACGCTTACATAGAATTCGCATAAAATTCTGGCATGTGTAATGTTTGTATATCACTGACTTCAGTTGCTTTCGTGACATTGTTATCTCTCTGTCTGCATGCATGTAGAAAGTGTTGAGTTGCTAGTGTTTCCAGCTGTCATCGGTTGTCTTGGTTCGTGGACGTGCTTAGATGATACGCTCATTTATACGGACTGTGCGCTCTAAATAGGAGGAATTGAGTTTTCAGTAACTAACAGTGTACTTTCTTGATTCCGGTACGAACAATTTTAAAAAATCAGATCAGTGAAAAACTACTAGTAATCAGTAAATATTCGCATGTCCTGATGTAGAGTACAGACATTCTAAAAGTTTATCAGTGAATATTCACTGGTTTCTCTCTGATTTAATGTGTTGAAAACACCGGCAATCAGTAAATATTTACAAGTTCAGATTTAGTCACTTTCAGCATGGGATCTGTGAGTCTTTTGTTTGTACACGCACATAAAACATTTACGAGAATTTTTGCCTTAAATATTTATTGATTTATTATATCCGAATGAGTGGGAAGTACTAAACTGTTATCAAATGAATTTAGTTACTTGAAAGCCAATCTAAATAAACTAAAAATCGTTCTGCTGGACTTTTTTTAGAATGTTAGGCGGAAGAAATGTACTACATGAGGGATATTTCTATGCAGTTGTTTCTGAAGTCATGAAACTGTACGTCAATCGAAAGAAAAATCTTGTAGGGAATGATCACTACCGAATTATTTTGTGGTAAACACTAATTTATATTTTGGTGACCACATTTTCTTTTGTGGTGACAGAAAAGTGTTTTTTTTTTTTTGGTAAGCAAGATACCTATTTGGCACTGTCAGTATGAACAAAATGTTTTGCAGTACACGCAAAATATTTTCATCCCGCTTATTGTGTCTGAGACACGGATGAAAGTTTGACGTTTTCGCATTTAGTACCACGTGCACACTAAAGACACTTTTTTTTTTGCCATAACGTAAAGTTTGTTTGATTATGAGCCACTGCAAAGTAGCTTAGTCTAATATATATAATATATATATATATATGTATTTAAAGTGTAAATTAAAAGCGTTACTTAACTTTATTTTTGGATATTTTTCTCAACGTAAAGCTTGTTTTAAAATATATACAAATAACCCTACCAAAAATTACACTGAACTGTTTTAATAGTAACACAATTTTTGTTACCATGACTTTAAATTTAAAATAAAAATATTCTTTGCGACAGTGCTACTGCGCAGTAGCACATACCAGTTGAAACAAAATATGTGCTGTGGCAAAGAACAATTTTTATTGTGGAGAAAAGCCGAATACGTGACCTCGTGATTCTAGTAGGTTTGGAAAATATCGCCGGGGGGGGGGGTTGTTTAAGGGGAGGGAAGAGTGGGTAATAACGGTTTAATGGAGTTTCCGATTTTTAGAAATATAAACAGCAACATTCATGAACGTACTAGCTGTGTAGTAACCATGTGCCACGGTTTTGTCACAAGTTTGGAGTATTTTTATTTTAATGTCATATATTCTTGCGTTAAACCAATGATAAGGACATGCATATCAGAAATTACTAAAGCTTTAACACCCTTGTATTCATTAGGAATGCTGCCCAACGAGACGGAACATAAAAGAGAGCCAAGTTATGAAGAGGGCGGTAACAATCGATGTAGAAGTTTTCAAGGATGCGAGAAGGGTCAGGGTACCAATATGTAGAGACATGTAAATTTTGAGTAATTTTTAAAAACAGCCTGGATTTATTGACCTGTCCAGCCTTGAACACAATCTTTGATTTCATTGACCACCGGTCTTTATGTAATGTCAAATAAGTTTTTGAATGCTTCACATACTATTCATAGAAATGTTGATTATTGGCTAAAATTGTTTCATACTAATGAGAGACGCACAGGAAGTAAACAAAAGCTTGCTGTCTAACCTGAAGCTAGACTTTTTCAGGTATCTACCAATGTAGTATACAGTTTAACAATCAATTACAAAATATGTAAGTTTTTCCTTGGCGTTGTTCAGTTGCGGTTTTTCATGGAATCCTTTGCTGAAATTTGTTAGACGTCTGTACTATGACAAACATAATTTTTAAATGTATAATTAAAATTAAAAATTGAGTTTAGTGTTTTTTATAGTTACAGCTTATAATGTCCTTTAAAAATACAAGATATCCCAGCCTTTCATAACCTTTCATAACCTTTTCCTACCTCTCAGAATGTCGTTAACGATATTAATTATCCATGAAACGTGTTACTTGCTCCCTAAATAGTTGAGTTTCTAAAACAGAGAAATTGTGTTAAAAAATCACGTGACGGGTAGATGTCTGGCAATAATAAAGGCACGAATAAGACACAAACAAGGCATTTTACCACTCAGTTTATTTAACTAACCTTCGTAATTCATGGTGTGCTCTGCCCTTCGGATCACAATGACATTAAAGTGTGTTTTTCTCAAGCTACAACTTTGATCCTATTGTGGAACTTTTCCCGTGGAAAATTATCACTTAACCGTCGTTCGCCATTTTGATTCAGTTTGCAATATAGTACAAAAAATTTGAACTTTACGGGAAGACGAAGGATTAATAGATTTAGATTATTAACGTAGGCTACGGAAATCAAATTTAATTGCAGTTTAAATTATCATGCTTTATTATGAATGTTAAAATTATACTAAATGGATGTGCGTAATATAATGCTCAGGAGTCAAAGAGAATAAAAAGTTATTAATATAATTATGGTGTAATACCACAGTTTTATTTATGAAGAAAATATTTTAAGGGGGATTAGTACCTGCCATATTGGAATAGCGGAACTTCTGCATATAATTTGGCCTAACAATTTGTTTGTGTTTTATGCTTTGGTAAGGCCGAGGGAATAGTTTTTTACATTGTATACAGTTGGCATTACTGGACTACTATTTCTTATATTATACCTGTGACCGTCCGTAGAAAAATGGCTTTCTTACTACGCAGGTTACTAGTCTAAAAACTAAGTAACGTCTTGAATGTGTGGACATTTGATAACACTGATGAAGGTACCTTCTTAGAAAGTAAATTTCAATAAATCTCATTGCATGGAATTTACAGCGGAACATTGAAGAATTCGAATATGGCAGGCACTGATACCCCTTAAGCACTCATTTTACGATTCACGATACGACTTAACAGTTTCCACTTTCCACAGTAACACCGTTATAGACGAGGATTTTTATTGGCAGCATTGTTTTGCGTTTGCGTGGGAATTTTGAGTTTCCAGGATTTACTAAATTGTTTCTTAGTGTTCTTCGTGTTGTGTTCGTTATCACCTTCCTAGCCTTGCGCCAGCCTGGTCTTGGCCGTTAGTGTTACGCGTCAGTCGACCCTGGTTAAATGTTCAGATAAAAAGTATCGTTATCTCTACTTTATCACAATTTCTAGTCTTAAACAATCATATCCTTCAAGGAAGAAAGTTCACAACAATTGTCGTTTGCCTTGAAAAAAACGTCATAGCGAACACGTACGAAGGTTAACAACAGACTATCTGAAAGTAGTTAACCCAGCAACAGTCAATGAGGTCACCGTATGTCATAGTGTACTCACTTTTGTCTTCTTTCCTCAAGGCAGTGTTATTTTGTTTCTACTGTTTTTGCTATAATTATTTTAAACTTAAACGAGAGCAGATGTAAAAAAATCGGTTTGAAATTTTTGTTTAAAATGGTTTGCCGTGGCAGCAACAAGAAATTATTCGGTTTCGACTAAGAAGTCAATTTACCAGAATTTCGTAAGTTTCGTAATTACTGCCTCGAAAAAATCAGCCAACGTGGAGCAGACGTTGTAAACAAAACTGTTAAACAGATGTTTGATACATGCTCTCGTTCAGGCGTAAACAATTAATATCGCTACAAAGTAGAAACAAGCGATAATGGCCTTAACACACAAATAAATGCGCCGTCTATCCTTGCCGACCTGCCGGCTGAGAGATGCATCAGAAATTGCTAGACCTCGCGTATGTCGCGTATCTCCTGTGAATTCCAACTACACAAGGTTATCTGTATAGCCACTGGTATTTGGTGAAAATCATTTTGCGCCAAGTTGTTTGAGTGTCTTATGTGCACATCTGCTGTTCTGCTTCGTGATTATTGTAGATACGTCGCTCATTTGACTGTGCCATTAAACAGTGTTACTGCACCACACGTCTGTGATTTGCGGGTAGAATCCCAAGAATCTAAGAGTTTAAAACGTCCATTCAACGGCCATGTAGCAGAACTGCAAGGTGCCGGTTAAATATAACTACCTGCTATTTGCACCGACCGCTGCGCAGCGCAGAACAGGCCTTTACTTGCTCCAATAGTCATAGCTAGAGATTATGGTTTATCGCGGGGAAACTTTACTGTTTGCTTTGTTGGATTTCAACACACGGTCAGCTTATTAGATTATTACTGGCTTTATCTTGTACGAGGCACTGTTGCCCTATTTCACTGAGTCAGTAGGAATCCCGCTATTGAAATATTTTATGCCTATTGTTGGTCTGCAGGCAGCTACGTTGTCCCAATCGTATATTTTGCAAGAAACTACAGAGTTTTCAAGGGCATGTTGACACACAACATTTTCCCGATATACCGTCGTCTCTAGTCATAGCTGAAGCTGAAACTGATCAGAACCACACGCTATTCAGCTGCGCATGCGTGAACGAAGCAATTGTACTTGTGCCGAAGTGTTTAACAGGTGCATATATACAATCATTTTGTATCAATCACGTGACCTCCTGCACTTCTGCATGTGCGTATTTAATTTCACTGCAGCGCTAACAGACGCAACGCAGAGTAAATTTTGCATTGCGCCCGTAAAAAGTCTTATATTTAGGAACGAGAAAATTTCGCGAATTCAGTTACCGGCGGGATAGAATCCATTGTATTATGTATACTCAAGCCCCGTCTATTCGTTCATTGGCTATTGTTCCAGTGAATAGCAGCTAGTGGACGAATGGTCTGGCTTTGAGTATGCATAGGATAGTTGATTCTAACATGCAGATAATTGAATTCGCGAAAATTTCCTGTCCCTACTTATATTTAATCGGTAGGGACAGGAAATATTCGCGGGATCACTGGCCTCTAGGCTAGCCTCCAAGAATATATATGTATTCTAGCAAACAAGAGCTGTTCATTAGCTGCTCGCTGATACAGTGATATGGGTAGAGTCCCAGATATTTCGTGGGTTCAACGACCAGCAGGCTGGATTCCACAATCCTATGTACACTCTGTCCTCAGCTATTTGTACATTGGCTGCTGCTCCAGTGAGTGAGCATTTGAACATTTGACGATGTAGCACGGGAGTCCATAAGTGTTTATATACATGTCCGCCATTGGTTCGTTGTCCTCAAGGTCACGTTTCATAAATATGGCCCTGAAAAATTCTCGTTTTCGTTTAGGCACATGCTAGAATTCCAGAAATTCGTGTCACTTTCGCAATTGGCGCTCGACTGTTTTACCACTTATGGAAGTCTTTGAGCCAATAATAAAATATAACTAAATACAGGCCCATTTCACTGTGTCAGCGAGCAGCCAATGAACAGCTGTTGTCTGCTGAGCTCACAGATATTCATGGAGGTTAGCCTACATGTCAGTTAACCCGAGAATTTTTCCTGTCCCTACTAATATACAATGACTAGGGCCCGGTAGTTTTCGCGAAAAGATTTTTTCACAACTTTGTTTCAGCGCCTTACATGCGCACCTGCACCTCTGCTTTGTGGTCAGTGATTGAATGCCTTAGCGTACAACGTCTGGAGGTTAAGCCCGCAAATGACGGACGTGTTGTGTCACAGTTATCCATGTACTGATTGGCACAGTCAAATGAATATAACTGTGCACAAAAACACTCTGCTAATAATCATGAAGTTGAGCTGCAGGTGCGCACGTAAGGCGCTGAAACGAAGTGGGGAAAAAATCTTTCCGCGAAAACTACAGGGCCCCTTACACTGACCCGATCGAAAAAGTATCCAACGTATACATGACTTAGAAATCTAACCTCTCCTCAGTAGAATCCGAGAAATTTCCGGGACTCTAGGTATGGAGCACGTTAAGGCATTGTTATTATTTGCTCAGAGACTTCCAGGGGATGTCAAATATGTCAAGGGCTAATTGCGAAAGTCGCTGGAATTCAAGCGTGTGCGTAAAAGAAATCGCTAATTTTTCAGGTCCCTATTAATCGGGCCCCCAGATGTGTACCTAAAGCATTGCAGCTAGTTGATACTAAGTTCTTTTCACTAAAAATCAGTGATTCTAGTTACCTGTAAAACTGTTACACCCCTGGCAAGAACGGCATGTTTGTGAGTCGAAAATAGGAACTGAACAACCAATAGAGGCAAGGCACGAGTATTTCGTGTATTCAACTGGCAACAACTTAGACTTCTCAGTTCTATACGTGTACCGGCTGAAGCCGAATGTCCCTTGCCTTCTAACAGTACAAACGTGTAGCACGTGATATCCCCACGACTTGTTTCCTTATTTATATTATAACTGGCTTGCAGTCGTCAAATGTGTGTTGAAACTGCTCTCGTCTAATCACAGAAGGAGGAGTGAAGTATACGTTATTGACGATCAACCTGACCTAGAATCAATACGCGAAATAACCGTGCCTCAACCCATAAAAAGTAAAGCCTACACTAGCACGAACAGCTGTTTTCCATTAGAAAATGTTTCTATTTATGTCGCGTCAAGCTGTATAGTACACACCATTGTGCAACCAAATAGTCCGACTACCTTAGACTACTGTGGAACATTTGCTCTTCAATAAAGATAGTTATGTGTCACAGATTAATAATTTTAAAATAAACTCACAACAACTTTATTTATACCGTAAAATTACATTTACTTTCGTTGTCAATCAATATTATTCAGTCAAGTATTCCACTGAAATATCTAATATGGATTTAATTATTTTAAAAATAATTTCTCCTCCCCATTGCCTTGATATTTTGCAATGATTATCTTCTAAGTTGTTACAAACAGACCTGTTTTCCTGTGGTGTGCGTGAATTGGCGTGCTTGTAACTGACCCAGCAAAAATATTTGTGCATCGTTCATGCTTTTTTTTTCTTGGCCGTGATTTGCTCTTTATGTTTAGGGCTTCGCCTACGGAGTCAGGGAGTTTAAATGAGTAATCAGTTTTACAATTAGTTATCAAATGCTTAATTTTAAAACTCTTTCAGACTACAGTTTTCTGCATAACAATTCTGCACTCAAACATAGCTATAAAAAGGATTTAAAAGAAATAAGTGTTTTTTTTTTTAATTTGTTCAACTTTAAAATTATGCAATATATATTTTTTTTTATTTTGACGGTATTTTTCCAGTAGTCTCTCGTAGAATCAGTGAGATTGTATGACTGGATGTAGATTTTTAACATACTCCATTGCGACGCAGATATCTGTCAGAAAAAACTGCAGAGGACAGGAAAACATAAATAAGCAGAGTATGCTTTAGTCAACAGGATACATTCAACATAAAACGTCATAAATGGAATCGGGTAAAATACAACAAGGACAGCCAAATAAGACAATTAAGAAAGAAAGCTTTAGTCAACAGGATACATGCACAGCATCAAATTCCATAAATAAATCGGGTTAGATACAACCAGGACAGCCAAATAAGACAATTAAGAAAGAAAGCTTTAGTCAACAGGATACATGCACAGCTTCAAATTCCATAAATAAATCGGGTTAGATACAACCAGGACAGCCAAATAAGACAATTAAGAAAGAAAGCTTTAGTCAACAGGATACATGCACAGCTTCAAATTCCATAAATAAATCGGGTTAGATACAACCAGGACAGCCAAATAGGAAAAGTGAAGAAAATAGAAGAAACCAGACACCACCATAGCAGACAGCACAGGATTAAGGCCTGCGTTGGCAAAAGGATAAACAGATAAATCATATGAAACAAAAAATACGACACAACAATGAAACGAAAAAAAAACTCAGTATTTTTTTTACATACACTAACAGAAAAACAAAGTTTCGGGAATTGGAATCTAGTTCCCGAAACGTCGTTTTTTCTGTTCGTGTCTGGAAAACTACTGAGTTTTGTTTCGTCTCATCGTTGTGTCGTATTTTCCTGTTGACTAAAGCATACTCTGCTTATTTATGTTTTCCTATTCTCTGTAGTTTTCTTTTACAGACATCTGCATCACAATGGAGTATGTCCGAAAAACTACCTTCGGTCAGTCTTATTTTCAGTTGATCAATTGTAAAGTAATGTATTTTAACATTGTTATGCCGTCTTCAAACTCTGTGACTGCAAGCCTTCATATAGTGTATAGTTTACTCTAAGGGACCTAGAAAGATATCAGACGAAGTAATCAGATGTCATGTGATAAAGGTAAGGTAATTGGGCTTTACGTTCCGTCGACAGCGAGGTCATTAGAGACGACACACAGCTTGATACAATGACAGGAGCTGGGAGAGGCTATGGGACCATTCCAGCATTCGCTTGGAGCGATTTCGGGAAACCAAGGAAAGCCGAAATCAGGATTGCCGAATCAGGAGATGGAACCCGGGTCCTCCCGAATGCGAGTCCGACATGTTACCGTTGCACTACCTCGCTCTGTTTCGTCCCGTGATTAGTTCATCCCATCACACGACTGCGAGAGTCGCGCCATACCATTCGGGCAGGCGAAATGTTTGTGAGTTTTCCAGTCCTCGCGGCTGCGCTATTTCCGAGAAGTGAAATAAATGTCTGCCGTCGTGTTTCTGTGCTAGTGTCATAGGCCTCGTCACCGGGTTATTACCCTGAGCAACATACGTCATGGGCACGCCTGCTGGGACGGTACGACGCAACCGTGTTGTACACGCGTGTGCGTGGGTTGCCTGTGTGAGTTTCCAGCAGGGGCTTTTCAGCTTCTCATTTGTACGTCTGGACGGAGCGATCCAAAGATACGTACGTATTAGCATTTTGAAATGCGCATTGTACCCGACCATTTCTCGACCATATATTATTCATAATAATCCAAGTGTTCAGTATATATTTACTTTTAAATTACTACCAAAACGTTTCTCACGCTTAATTTGCAAGTTGCCGAAAACGTGTTTGGGATATTTAAAAAACCCACTGTACAGTACCTTATTCATTGGTACCGAAAATGTAGTGGTAGACGTAAAGCTTGCCTGTCAGAAAACTTCGCTAATGAACTCCACATGTGCCAAGACATTCATGTTGTAGCTAACCCCTCCCCCCTTTCCCTGCAATTTCCATGTTTGTCGTAATATTGTTGGGAATAGGTAAATCATTCTGTTTCATGATCCAGTGTTTTATATTTAACACTGTGTACTCGATCCTTCAATATGTCATTTCCGCCTGTATCGTTTCCTCTGAAGGATTGTCTTTGGACTGCTTTAAAAAAAAATATTGCTGTAAAGTGGATATGAAAGTTTAGATAGGCATACAGAATATGTGTGTTGGTACTCACGCATTTTGATTAATATGGATGTAGCCGAGAACCAAATGCGTCTACTTACTTTTCTCGAGTATCTTCCGTACTACGTCAAATACACAAACATATAAACTAAATCATACGAAAGACTACTGATCTCTTTGCTTGAAACAGGGGTACTTTGAATTGTCTGTGCTTGTGTATATGTTAAAGCTTGGCGCGAAACTGGCACAATTGATGCGAGTGATATTTTGTTCGTAAATATTTCGAGATTTACTTGAGAGAATAAAAGGCACGACAAGGCCAATTAATGACATTTAAAAGGAGATACGGAATTTAGGGGAAAAAATAGTAATATTTCAATTTCAGTAGAGAACGTTTAAAATTACTGTTTGTCTATGTCACGTAATGACAATCGCTTCTAAGAATATGTACGGTAATGTGTGCTTTGCCTTGACATAAAAGTTTAGATTTCAGTCTGCGTCGTGGAAGGAATAAGGAGTCTAGAGCGCTTATGGATACATAGTAACCACCTGAGTCCCAAAATTGAACGGCTGTTTTAGTAGTAGCAGCACTGTGAAACCCATGTAGTTTAGTCGTCATTCTCAATATCATTATATATATACACACACACACACACACGTTTTACCTAATATTATTTGGAGTTCTTATACTGACCGACTCACAGGGGCATTAAATTGAAAATCACGAGAAGTCGCGGGTAATAGATTGTGTTTGTCTGTGTGTATGTATGTACCCTCGTACATTTGCACTAAATTAATAATTCAGCAATCCTTTTGGCATCCGCATAGTAAAAACTATTTCCTTGCGGTAAAGTTTAGCTGATATTGCGGAGGTGTTGGATCCCGCTTGGTAGCAGCTTTAGTTCTGTATCACGTCCTTGTAGGCGGCTATTAGGCGAGAGAGAGGTTGGCTACGAGGAGTCAGGGGAATCGTTCTTCCCCTCGACGCTTTCTAGTAGAGGCCTTGTTGGGGGTGCAGGGTTATTAAATTCCTGCGGAGATACCCGTCCACTTCATCCCAGCTGTCCACGCTCCGCCAGAGAAGTCCTTGTCCACTTGGCACACACCACGCAACCAGCCAACTCACTGCCAACCACGGCCGTAGAAGAACAGGTCTGGACATTCGCCTGGAAACTTGACCCCCTTGTTGTTTGGCTGTAGTTCACCAAGTTACCGATAATGCTATACATTTTTGGCGCCGCAATCCGGGTGGTCGTGCTCAAACTCCGCCCACTTCCTTTCCGCTAAGATAAACAATTTGTCCAAACGTATTTTTTATCAATTCATGAAATACTTCCTGCGCTCACAATTTTAAATCATGGCTCCATTATTTACTTTATGATCTTAACAACGGTAAAAAGTGGGCGGAGTTTGAGTCCGACCGCCCGGATTACAGCGCCAAAAAGTACATTTTCGGTAACTAGACGAACTACAGCCAAACAACAAGGGGGTCAAGCAAAATACATTGGCAGATAGGCGAGTGTCCAGACCTGTTCTTCTACGACCGTGGTGCCAACGCAGCAATCACCAGTTACACCTATGCAGCGAGCAGTCGTCCATACTTTAACCTTGTTTTTTATTTCTATGAGAATAATTATACATTTACACATTGTGTACAACGGCTGGCTAGTTTTCTTCAACATACTTTATGTTTATGTATAGGTGGTTCGGGATAAAGTGAGCACTCAACAAAGTCCTGCTAATATAATATTTTCAGCTAATTAGTATCTTTCCGCGCGTAACGGCTAATGACGGGAAATGTCCAGTCTGTCTGGACACGTTACTTGATGTTTGCGCGAGAAAGGTAAATCGTGCCGTCAATATGAAGCGATAAAGATTAGTAAAACATAGTTTAGTAATTACGTAAAATACAGTTATGTAGATTTCGGTTGGTATTGTTTCCATATTGTTGCATTTAAATAGGAACATACACGGAACTATGTTGCATAAATTCGCTACCAACCATACAAGCTGTGTGGCAACCAAACTTAATGTTGAAATATACGCAGTAACGACTAGTGACATTTTTGAAAGGTTAAATTTTTAGTGCTAACTTTATTCCGATTGGCCTGCACTAGTAACATTTGGGGTATAGCCGAATAAATGTGTAAAGTTTTCAGTGATTTAAATTTTTGTAGTTGTTGCAAAGTATTGTTCGTACCTCAAAACTGTAAAAAAATATATATAGTTTTTACGTATGTATCTTGTTTTATTGGGATAATAGCATGCAAAATAAACTTCTGGATGAAGCGCCATTAAATACGCCGAGGAAAAAAAACGTTAATTTTGTGGTAAATTCTTAGCATTTGGTTGTTTATAGCACAATTCCTCTAGTGTACGCTTTTACGCTTTTATGTTTACTTGAATGGAGAAAGGAAGCAGGTGTGTGGGAGAGATAAGAAGGGCGCAGGAAAAAATTGCACATAGTCGGTTTTATGCAGCAGCTAGATATTAAAGTTTTATACGTGTACATTGTTTTATTAATGTTAAACTAGCAAACCTGTTGTGTTTGTATTGTAAGTTTGTGAGTGTTCTGCAGATAGAAAGTGGCTGATGTTAAATTAATTAATTATTTTTCGTAGCGACACGTCGTGAGTTAACTGGCAAACGTAAACGTAAATTTAATAACCCTTCAAGATGATTCACAATATTCCGAATTATTGCTCAGTTTACATAATATACTGATTCATTCTGTTTTTTTTTTTTTTTTTCAGAATGACAAAAAAATTGTTTTATTCATCACTAGATCTGTTGTATTTATCATTAAATTAATAAAATATAGCCAATATCGCACTTTGGCCGTTTCAGACAAAAAAAACCTGTTAGGCCTATGCGAAATTATTTACAACTTCGAAATTAGTACTTGTCATTGAAGTTTTGTTCACTTTAATGTATCTTTTATGAAAAAACCTAAAATTATTTATTATCTGGTCGCAAAATAGCGGATATTTTTGTTTGTAGAGGAGCAAGAAGAGAAGAGAGTGTGTCGATATCCTCGAAGACCTGAACAGTTCGTTACGTGGCATTGGCGAAGTGAACAAGTATGGGCGACACCTAATAGCTAGGTTTTGGCAGCCGATTGCTCCAGTGATGTTTTACTGGAGTGGAACCGCAAACGTGCGGAAAGACTATTCGTCAGTGAGAATTCTGACTGCCAATCTTCCTCGCCCAAGAATAGACGAAGTTCTGCACCACTAGTGTAGACTTTTACGTGTACAGTCTACGTTTGAGGCCGCTTAGAAAGATCTGTTTTACCCCATGCCCCGAACGAATGTCAAAGAAGACTGATCAGAATTTTTCGGAGATAGTTACACGTTTTCTTGAGCAGTTTATTTACAGCAGCACTTTTTATATTGCGTATAAGTCCATTAATAATTTTCTTCCCGTTACAGATTTCATCACGCTCAAGTAAATTTTTTGTAAGACAATCTTAACAGTATGTATTTGTATTGAGTGAAGATTATTGCTGTTTTATAAAAATCTGATAAATGCTGTTCTGGAAATGGCAACCCTCACTTACGTGAAAGTACTTATTTGATTCAAAGTTTAAAATGTAATACACATGTATGATAGGAATTAGCACTGATACCCATTTCGAGTTTTTTTTTGCGGCCGTGCGAATGTTGTTCATAACTGTATTGTGGGTAATTACTTGTTCACAGGTAATGTCGGCGCTTTTGAAACTGTGTTACTTTATTTTTATACAAATTATACACTTACATCACTTGTAAATGTAAACACTGCTGATGTTAGTAATACACTGTACATATTTCACCAAACTGAAAACTAAAGTTTGAGTTTGAGGCCACAATAAATTTATTTTTTGGTTATTATGTTGTGTGAAAGCCTCAATAAGTGTTCACTTTACCGTGAACGGACTGTATGCATAATATATTGGTTCATGACGTTTGACCTGTCATAATAATCTTTTGAATTGAGCTTTAGGAGCACAATTGTAAATTAGTAAGGAAGTTTAGAAGTTTTATTTTTTTTCTTCTATTTTAATGTTTTTAATTCTTAGGATGTATTACAATTATATGTATGTTTACTGCATATGAATGGTGGTGCAGTAACAGAAAAAACTAATTACACACACACTATATATATACATGATAACTGAACGTTAATCGCGTTAGTCCAATGAGTGCGTCCTACCCACTACACAAAGCAAGTACCCCATGCAGTGATGCAAGACATTTTATTGTAGCCAGTAACAATGGGGTTACCTGGATGTAAGGTTTTGTAAAACTTGGTGAACATTGTCATAAACTTTTGGGTTTTATTTTAATAGTGCAGTTTCGGCCAGGGGCGTCATTTGGTGCCACAGGGGGGGGGGGGGCAAATGCCCCCCCTGGATTTAGAATTTTATGTGTATAAATATATTTTTTGTACTTTTAAATTTAAATAATGCTAACTTAAACACATAAAACTGAAGTTTTATTATTAAAGCATCTAATTTATACATGCTTAATTAATATAAAATATGCAATAAGGTCACTGTCGCCGGAAAAAAAATCTTGCCTCCCCCTTAGAAAAACCTGAAATGACGCCCCGGCAGTTTCCTGGTCCACAGAGTGCAACAGCGTTACAGTGCTATGCGCCTGCTTTTATACTGTCTGTGTTACAAATCTTAGATGATAAATCCATCGCAACGATATTATTGCAACACGCCTTTGAGTTTGGTTACTTGTCTTGCAAGGAAGTCGTAATGCCTGAATATGTTTCAGGAGTTACAAAAAATACCTTAATTTTACATACGATTTTCTCGAAAACGGCTAACACTAGTAATTTTCGACAAGACCACCTTTTTATTAATCTTCCGCGCCTGTTTAATATCCTGTAATTGAACATGAATTACAGTGAAGTGTTCCGAAGCTAGAAGCAAAGATAATTGTCGTGCCCAATTTGGACAATGATGGGCCATTAACAAACAGTACGAAACTAAATCACGGGGAATAAAGTAAAGTAACGTATAAGACACTGTACAACGTTTTTATATAATATTAAGTACTTTTTAAAATTTTAACTAAAATGTTATTTGAAAAGTCTATTTTCAGGGTAGCATTACTCCCACAATTTTCACTTTAGAGACGAATTGAAAACACATTTTTGACATAGTTTTTTGTTAGCTATCGGTATATTTCCACCAACACCTAGGGATGTAAAGTTTCTCTGATTTTCATGACGATCCCGATAATGTCATTTGTATGATTTTTCACGATATATAAATACAAACCAAGTTACATATGGAGAAAAGTCGTTGTCAATACGGGGATAAAGAATATGTAAATAACTCTAACTGTTGGTTAAATTACTTTAAACATACTTGGCCCTCAAAATCTTGGCAAGTATATAAGGTGATAGTAGGAAGAGGAACATAAATACAGAAGCTTCCACTGTCGAATGATTTTTTTCGTAAAATAACTTCGTTCTTTGGTAAGGGCGCGCGGTGGTTTTTAGGAGGGGGGGGGGTGCGGAGGCCGGAGAAAAGGAATAACACTTTTTTTCCTTCTTGCTCAAATAGTTTCTTCGTCGTAATGGAAGTATGGAACGCAACAGTTTATTATTCACTATTTTGCGACATTCTTGCTAACCGTACAGTACAGTTTAACATTCCTCTGGAAATAGGCAGTCTCAGTCCATCTTAATTATGATCATCATCAAATTCTTGAACCCCGATAGCAGGCAGCGGTAAATTAGATGATGTGGGACGGGCGGAAAACGTTTCCCGTATCTGCGTATGTAGCTGATCACGTCACATGGTATATACTGTAAGTTTTGTAAAAATTACGAGGCATTTCTTTGTAGTTTCATAATCTTTTGTAAATGTACATACATTATCCTTGTAAAATTATTTGTTCGTAAAGTTTTTGAAAAATAAAAATTATGAATAATTTGTATTCTATCAAAATAGTAGGTTTGTCGAAAATTACAGTGTATGGTTATACCCGAGTCACATCCTCTGGAATGTATTTTTCTGGGATAAGTGTATATTCGTATTAATTACGTGCCTCAACATTAAGAAAGTTATGTCATTTAAAACTACATTGAACATATTTACAAATAGTATGTAAATAAAGGTGATATAGGTGTAAGTAGCGCGATATTTAAGCACAGGGATGCCGGTTCGAATCATGGTACGATTTTTAATCACAGGTAAAAACTATTTGTTTCAAAGTTATTTAATAAATAAATTCAGTGTCATGATTAAAATAACATAAATATTTAAATTTTCACTTTTAGTTATTGCAAGTACAAATATATGTCTATACGTTGTAATTTTACAAACTTATAGGCCTACGTTGTATTTTTCACAAAACAGCCTTTGTAGTTTTGCAAGGAATGCTGTGGTAATTGGGTTTCCAAGGCGGTTTTTTCGTTCCTTTTTTAAGTACAAATCCCGCTCAATTTAAGACTTTACGTTTTTTAGGGAATGTATGACTGCTATTTGAAACATTAAATATTTCTTGTTTGGGAGCATCGTTGAACTACTGTGAACTTATATCTTTGTCACTACTGGATGTGAGTTGCAGAATACCCACATATAATACTATAAAAATTAAGAACTAAACAAAGTGTTGGCTACCAAAAAATTTAAATCCAAGAAGGAACCTAGTTAAAAAGTTACGTATTTTTCCTTGTGGTAGAATATTTTACAATGGCACAGTCGAAGACTTTTCATTTCGTCTTGAATGTAGTCCATTGTTTGTGCACTCAAGACGATCAAAAAGCGAACTAGTTTGAAAAGAGATAATTTGCTACCAGTTCTGTGCCAGTTAGCCGAACACTTACAGTATCAAGGAGACAATAGCAAGTCAAGTCCAGAGAGTCAACTACAGATGTCGAAACTGAAGTTCTACGAACTGCAAAATCTGATAGTCACGTTACTTGTCTTGCCTTAGCGTTTCTCGCATACCCCTTGACCACGGTCGTAGAAGAACAAGCCTGGACACTCGCCTGGAAGCTTAACCCCCTTGTTGTTTGGTTGCAGTTAGCCAAGTTCACGATAATGTTGTACGTCATTGGCGCTGCAATCAGGGCGGTCGGGGTCAAACTCCGTCCACTTCCCTCCCACTACGTAAAACAATTTATCAAAACGTATTTTTTAATCAATTTATGAAATATTTTCTTCGTTCACAATCCTAAATCTTTATTTACTTTATAATGTTAACAATGGAAAAACGGGGGGCGGAGATTGAACCCGACCGCCCTGACTGCAGCGCCAAAGAGGCACAACACTCTCGGTAACTTGGTGAAGTGCAGCCAAACAACAAGGGGTCAAGCAAAATACGTTAGTAAATAGGCGAGTGTCCAGACCAGTTCTTCTACGACCGTGCCCTTGACAAACCTTTAAATTAATTTAACGATGATGTTTCCTCTGTGCAGTATGCTTCATATTCTTGTTGTTTTACAACGAGAACCACAATAAAATGTGAGTATCTTTGTTCGTTGGAGTGTTCTTTATGTAATTAACTATGTGGCTTATCATAAGCCATATAACATTTTACGTAATCCAACGTGGTTTCATAATAACAGTTTTATGTGTTAGTCAAACATCTTGATAACGGGGTTTATTTTTAATCATAGTTTTGAAGTTGTTTTGTAGAGTAGTACTTTACCTGTGGACACAGACCAACTGTGTGGCAAATGTATATTAATTGTTGGCCGTTATATTTATAATGACGGATTGTCAGTTGTTGGATCGCGTGGCCTTCAGTTTACAAAGAAAACTGTATGATACGAGGTCGGGCCTTAATTAAAAAAGACTGTCATTAATTTTGCGACCAAGTTTTGTCATTAATGCCGCCCTTCGTTAAAGAAAATTAACGATGCTCTGCTTGAAAGGAGAGAAAAAAGTTGGTATCGTGTAATGTGCTTTCATGTAAATTGATAACGTTCAGCGTTCGATAGCCACATAAAAGTTCGCCGTGAACTCTCCGGTAAGTGGTAATCCGCAGTGTTATAAAAATGTTTTAAAAACTGTAGCGGCTGAAACTGGCGATGGAACGGTTTTAACGAGCTCGGACAAAGGGGAGATGGAGAAGCTTTTTGGAGACGCAATTTTCCACCTCGTTAACGATCCTGGCAGGATTATCGCAGCGGTGAAGAAAACTTGGTGCGACCATTCCCTTCCTTTGCGAGATCCCCTCCTTCCTACAGCCCCTCTGAGAACTTGTCCAATTTGACGGCAGTCGCTCGTTTAACGAGCCTGCTTCCTCTTCGACAGTCGCTGGTGTGAGGATTGTAGGAAATCACGACGAGCTTTGTCGGCTCTTGGCATGCAAGTGTACACTTACCCGACACGCAATCTAATCACTACGGACCGGACATTTTCGCGAAAAGGGTTTTTGTGCCAGACTATTACAGTGCCTTACACACATTTCTACAGCTACAGGCACAAGTATTTCGCGTATTCATCTGGCCACAGCCTAGACTTCTCAGTTATACGTATGCGCTGGTCGAAGTTAAATATTCATTGGCGTGTAACCGTACAAGTGGGTAGTATGTATGATCCCCACTACTTGTTTACTTATTTATTACTGACTTGCAGTTGCAAAGGTGTGTTGAATCATCTGTCGTCTAATCACAGAAGTGTCAGTGAAGTATACGTTATTGGTGTTCAACCTGACCCACACTCAATACGCGAAATAATCTTGCCTCTGGTAATCACTACGGACCGGATATTTTCGCGAGAAAGTTTTCAGCGCCAGATTGTTACAGTGCACATCTTCTGCTGCATGTTATCAGTGTGTATTAGTGCAGACACGACTCTCATTTCACTGCAACAGTCAAAGCAAGGTTACTGCGACACCACACATTTGATTAGTGGGTAGAACCTCAAAACGCTGAGAGTTAAAAATATCAATTCGCTGGCCATGAGGCAGAGCTGCTGACGTGTACGTAACGCTTTGACAAAGACCCGGGGAAATGTCGCGGGTTCAACTGCCAGTCGGCTGGACTCCATAGTCCTGTGTACACTGTCTATAGCTGCTTGTCAGTGGCGGATTTACAAACGTAGGTGGGGGACCTTACATGACTTTATAGATTTTAAAAAATACCAGCCTTCTCAAAATTGTGGTTGTTTACTGTTACAGAACATTAAAAATAATACACATCCAAGTAGGACACATTAAATGTAGCCTACTTGGATCATCATAGAACGAAACGCAGGTTTCTTTGAGGCAACAGGACATACTTTGGCTACATAATGTTCAACACGATTGGAGGGGGGGCGGTGTTCAGCCCGGTACCCCCCCCCCCTCCCTTAAAACCGCCACTGGTACTTGCCCATTGGCTACTGCTCCATTGAGTGGCTAGTTGTACATCTGGCAAGGTAGCGCATGAAAGTGTTGGATGTAGGTCTTCTATTGGTTCATAGTTTTCAAGGAAGTGTTTCATGAATAGAGACATGCAAAATTCGCGTTGTTTTCTGACAGCTGACTAGACTCCAAGCGACTATAGGCTTGTTCGACGTCTCCCGCTGGCCGATATTGTCGTGACTTGCCGCGGAGAATGCTTACACGGTAGAGAGGCCAATCTCTGTAAAGACATAAAAGTTCGTGGCCAACTGAATCGTAGATTATGCTCTGTTATGTATAGGAAAGTGAAGTTTAGTCTGCTACCAAATGATAACGCTAATTTTGAATGTGTACAGTAATTTGAAGGCTAACGTGTTCTCAAATGAATTCACGAAATTTCCGGATCTCTACGCATTGAATCAAGTTTGTGTAAATATATTTTCGCGAAAATTCTGTCCCTAACCTTAGAGACTTGCTTGATTGGTGGTGGCAGTAAGGAATTACGCGAATATTTAGTGCCAAGGTATTTTCCCAAACAGTTTCCTGTGCCGTGTGTGATTGGACGACGGTTGTGTGGCATTGTTTAGTGTTTACAGACTAATGTCAAACTTTCAGTAGTAGCGCACCAAGAGTTATAATTGGCCCAATGGGGTACACATCAATAACGATACAAAGAACGTCGGACGTCAACACTTTACACTGAAGTCTAGGAAACAGTCAAGGTTTCCCGCGATGATCAATATCCATATTAAAGTGGCCACATGGCCTAGCCACCGAGCGGCTGGTGTGCAGAGCTCCGGTTGACACACATTTATTCGAAAACTATTCTACGGACGTGAGTGATGTCTATTTAGTAATAGCATCCATAGAGTGTTACACACGCGTATATCCTTTTCACGTCCATTGTTATTTTTTGAAACCCGAAGTGGCTAAAATTGGTGTTTCAGCGGTTATCTTATAGGCATGATAATCTTGATTCAGAGTGTTCAAAACAAGGTATAGACTGGTACAACACACATTCATCTCAAATATTACGTCACCACCACATAATGTCACAGAGGCGAGCTGTAGGCGGGAAGACTGCACGCTAGTTTAATGGCTTACACCTAGAGTCTAGGTGAGACTTGATGCTCGTACTGTGTCGCTCTTAGTTCTCTGCAGTTCTTGGACTCGAACGCGCTAGATAAATCCATCCAGATGGCCACCTTAATTATATAGTAGATCAGATAGATACTGATTTACCAGCATTGTGTGGGGGCCCCGTTGGCCGAATTGTCAGACCATTCGCCTCCCACCAAGGCGATCCGAGTTCGATTCCCGGTGGGGTCGGTCCCCGGATTTTCGCATTGGGAATCGTGCTCGATGATGCCATTGGTCGGCGGGTTTTCTTGGGGATCTCCCGTTTCCCCCGCCCTTTCATTCCGGTGCTGCTCCATACTCGCCTCGTGTCACCCCTCACCAGCGCTGAAGACTTCGATGTTAAGTGCTGACCAAAATTTCTCACTCACCAGCATTGTGCTGATAGTGACAGGAAACTACACGAGTAAATTAATTTGCTTCTGTGCAACTGGTCAGATCGAATCCGTGACTAGCATTTATCGAATCTGGTAGTGTTGGTGTGTAATATTTTGTGTACTTGGAGCTGTTCTGTGAATGTTCCTAACGAATTTGCGTTACTCCTCTCGTTACGTGACGTAATATTTAGTGTAAGAACGAATGAGTCTTTCAGAGCCACCAGCTAAGTTAATGCATTTCAAGGGTAAGGCAAACATACGTAGTAATAAAACACCTCTCAAGCCACTTTCTTAGAAATATAAGTTGGTTGGTATTGTGGAGAGGTCATTAGAGGCGGGGCCAGTGGAGTACAGAGGAACAGGAAGGAAGTGACCATGGCCTGTATCAAGGAACCATCACATAATTCTGTAGAGGTTATTTCTAAGACATGGGAAGCCGTTGGTCGAGCCAGGAATCGATCTAGTTTCCTCCAGAATGCGAGCCCAGTGTTTTACCACTGCTCCACCATCGCTCTGGGCTTAGAGAAATGTAAATGGGACTGTTTGTAATGACATAATCCACTGGCATGTTGTTGTGACTTAGATCCCTCTCACATTGTTGGTTCTATAAAGTAGTGCCGATCATATCGACGTGGGTAGTATACAGGCATTGCCTGTCACTATTTTGAAGGAACAATCTTCTCATCTAGAGGGTCACAAAATTTTGTATAACATAGGTTCGAAATTGCAACGATTATGTGCTACAGACCACATAACGTACGGTGCATGGTACGCGAGTTGTATCATATTACTGCAGAATGCTACATTGGACAGTGCGTACCGTCCAATTAAATACCACTCGTATAGTATATACCGTAGCTGCTAATTATTACTGCGATGGCATTTCGCAATAATATGGTCCAACCTGCGTACTAAGTACTATACGTAGGGACCCTAGATTTTCGTGACATTTTTGCAACATCGTGTTTCAATATCTTACGTGCGTGTTTTCTGCGCTGCGTCAAGGCCTGTGATTGGATGTTTTTAACACTCAGCGCCACGGGGATCTACACGCAAATATCTGTCATGTGGTGTCGTAGTAATGTTATTTTGATTGGCAGAGTCAAATGAGAGACGACTTCACGCGCCCATTACCACGAAGCAGAGCTGTAGATTCGTACATAAGGAAATTGAAACACTATGTTGCAGAAAAAGTTTCGCCAAAATCCAGGGTCGCTAACTATACGTAGTGTACTGTGAACCGTAGTGCAGAAACGATGCATTTTCACCTTAGAGTAAATATAGGGTAGAGGGAGTATCCCCTATACAGCTGCGTACGAAATTGTGTGTTCAACATGTATCACATGACTTTAGTGAAATATGCGCGGGAAGTTTGACATAACATTGAGAGCCAAGATAATAATTGCTTAGTAATCACAACTATGTTGGGTTATTTTGGTCCCTTATGAATTTATGAACTAAGGAGAACATACTACCATATTATCGCATAGTATAGTTTCGTAGAAATTTCAGAACGACAAATGTAAACAATGTTTGCCACGTTACTGTTTTCCTTAACCCAGCAGTTTTTAGTAAAAAGTAAATATTAGCTGCATACTTACTATAAGGTTTTGAACAGAGATCTTGGTGACACCACATGACTAAATATATATTCTGGAAGGTACGCCATGAGTTTCAAACATCACGACTGCATTTTTACGCCGAGAAAACATAAATAAACGACACCAAACTCCCGAGACCATTTTGGACACAAATTTGTAACGTCATGTTCCCTCTACTGTATATTACCTCTATGATTTTCACACCTATGTTCACTCAACATTTGTTGTTCCTCTTGATGAAAAAAAAATGTTCCCCTGTAATATATGTAATTTACTTATATATATTGCAGAATTATTTTTTAACTGTAGAACTTAATACCTTAGAATATTTAATAATTTTGTTGCTGTCTTTTGTATATAATGGTACTTATTTAAGTTTCAAGCCTGGCTGTTGGCATTTTTCTCTTTGTGTATATAAAAAAAACCTTTATAATCGATTAGTTGTAATAGTAGGCTAAGAGTAATTTTTGTGAGTGCCTTGGAAGAATGCATTATAGAGAGGACGATTTAAAAAAATGATTGATGGACTATGGAAGCCGGGGAAGAAGAAAGGCTTTGGTATTGTGAAGAGGCAGTGACAACTCCACCTTAGGATTTCTGATATTCATGGTTAAGGAATACTTCCCAGGATGGTGAACAGGCATTGGCGACGATCAGCTGATTTAGGAGTTTCACGAGGAAGTCACGGTATTGTGAACTTTATATTTCAATGCGGCAGGGTCGGCCAACACGTTGGTTCCAAGAACTAATATATTGTCTTCTGCAGTGAGTTAGTAAAAGGACAATATGGTGCTGCAGTCTGATTGTCTCGCATGTGTTTGGTGCATTTACAGTAGGTAATGTGTACTAGAGATCCCTAGGTTCATTTCCTCTATTCTGTATGTTTAACCTTTATAAAATTCTTATATTTTTTCATTGTCATATTTAAGTAGTCTCGCCTACAGAAAGTATTTTTTAGCTTATAATTTCTACCCAACAACAACCTTACTACTTTAATGATTGTCTTATTTTCTCTTTACGTGTCTTTCCCTCATTCTGTAAAAACGAACTCGTTTTCATTTTTATTTCCTTTTGCTTCTGTGATGTGTGAAATAAAACTTTGTTGAATCTATCTGGAATTTAAAGTATAATTTTCAATGTAATGTTTGAGCTACCCGGTCACCTGAGTCTTACATAGATACAGAAAACAAAATAAAAACCGTCACACCCCCAATATATTTACATGCAATTTTGCAATATTAGGTATGTCATTCGTTACATTAGTTCCACTGTAAAAAAAACATAAAAAGGCGGATGGGGATTACATTTTTGGCATTTCTAATTACTAACCCTTCGTCGAATTTGTTGGTGTGTTCAATAAAAAAAATATTTTACTACAGATACTAAATCTCAAATAAATTGCCTCGTGCAACAAGATGACCGAGACTGTTATCATTGTAACAGATAGAGTTGCGCATGTTGCAAATATCTGCCTAACAGCCGCTTTTAAGTGACGTAACCATATGTCATGTGTTGGTAGTATTGCTGATGCATAATTAACTACAATTTCAGAATTTGTTGTAATTATTTCAGTCAGTAAAACTTTGTGAAATTTTCACTATGTAAATTATGACTTTTTCGTTGTAAAAAAATATATGAAAACGTTATGTTGTCCATTTGAACATTTTATGCGGCAAAGTAGCCCTTTGTGGTAGTGTGTCCGCTTATTTTCAGTCAACTTGTCTATGTTTTAAAGCACCCATTTTGTGCACTAAACGTTCGTGTATTTCCCAACTCAAAATCTCTGAACCTTTTGCTTAATGTCCGCGTAATATTACTTTTGTCCTTGAGTGTATTTCATGTTTTTCTAATTGAAACATATTCGCGGCTGTAATGTCTTTTAAGACTGATTAAAAATTTGCTCACAGTGTTTAGAATCATGTGTTCGTACGTCGCCTGCTTCTTCATTTTGTAAGTTTAGGATTGAATCTGTATTTAATTATTTTTTTACACCCAGGTGTAATGGTATTTTTTACTTGGTAGCACTATCTACTTTAAAGTGTTATATTGATTGCACCTGAATGTGGAAAGGTAGGGTATCCATATCACCCTCGTCGCCTGTCAGGTAACATGCGAGAGCTCGTGTCCGCTTGTTACGCCGTTATATATATCTTGCTGGCGTCTCCTGTAGTTATTACGCTTCCTCCGAAGTCGACGTCAGTGACACGGGATCCTTTGTCGAGAGAAGCGAGTCAAATATGTGGCAGCGGGTCCCTGCTTACGCTTTTTTTTTTTTGCGAAATTTTTTTTTTTAAATCCTAAACGGCGGGAGCAGATGTTTTAAAACAGGTACATACATTAGCTACAAATTGTTTGGATATGTTTATATTATAATTTATTCAATTAAAAATAACGTAATTTTATCTAGTTTTTTACTTAAAGTGATTTTTTCTTAAAGTTAATTGTCAAAATTATATATTTTTAAACTAGGCTACATAGTAAAACAATTTTCAACAAATCTATGTAGCGGTTTTATATCTGTCACTGTTTAAGATTTTAAAAATGTTATTCTAATTAACAGCGTAAATACGAAACCCGTGGCCGTAACTGTTTTGGCCGTTGGATGTTGATGTGTGAGTTGCTAACGCGCGGCGTACATTACATAAATGCGCGTTGCGTGCTTTTGTTTGTCGCTTGTGATAATTGGAAACCCTGCAATACTACATTCGCTATATTTCAGTGGAGCGACGAGACCGTATTACCTACACCATATTACGAGAAGCTGAATTGGCTACGACTAAAGTAGAGGCACAAATTAAAATCCCTTATATTGCTTCATAGGAGTCCTTTGTTTCACCCAACATGAATATTTACATTCTCGTTTCCAGTTAGAAGCAAACATGACCGTAATACAAGAACCTCTTTTTTCCTCAAAGGTTTTCTGTGACCGCTTGTAGATCACAAAGTTCCGTTCGGCATATTTCTGCATTCGTATTAAAAGCTTGGAATGGGCTCCCAAATATAGTAAGGAATTCGTCGACAGTGACGTTCAAAAACCAGAAAGTAAGATTAATGGTTTATGTACAGCAGTTACAACATTAAAGAGTTTTTTCCTGATTTTTTTATTTGTGACAGCAGTAATGTAGTTTTTATGCCCGAAAAATTGTAGTTTAGTGTATTATACGTATGTAAAAATTTTTTCGTATATTTCTTCTTTACTACCTACTGTAAGTGTAGTCTGTAATTTTAACTAATCTGCATCAGTTTTTCTAATGTGGTGTTTAATAAATATCAGAACATGAAATTATAATATTTCGTTCAGCAGTACTTATAAGTAGAAACTATAAAACAATATAGGTTTAGTATTATTAACTAAAATAATACTTGTTTTCCCATATGTGTATAGTAATTGTGCTTTTATTAACATTTGTTTTTAGACAGTATGTAAATTTAATACACTTTTGCTGTTTCATGTCTAAATACAAAGAAAGACGGATGCCCTAATTTCACCATGTTAAACAGTAGAGATAAACAAATCAAACACTATTCATAATTGCCTTAGTCGGTGATTTCTGACGTAGTGTGGTAAACAAAATGAACGAGAGTGTTTGACCAAAGAACTATTCCTATTGGGATGCGTATAATTATTTATTTCGGATTGCCTGTTCCCGTAGAATAACATTCGTTTCCTGTGTCAGCAGCCTATACGGCACAGTTTTAATAATTTCGGGTTTATTTTATCTGTTTTTGTTTAAGTGTTGTGTTTATAGTCTGCCCAGTAAATGCGATAGGCTTTCTGATTACACTTAAGAGATATAACTCTAAATAAGTTTATCACGTAGGTAAATAGTGCTGAGATGAACATGATTTGGTATAATTATAAATGCGTATTTTTTTAAGTTATAAGTATTTAAAAACGACATGTCTCACTAGTATAGCAGCCCGCCTAACCTTCATCCCGGCCTTCTCTCATACACAATGTGACCCTACGCAAGATGGGAATACGTAGTGGATTTTAATTCTATAAAGAAACACTCGAAAATATCTACTCATTATTTTTCTTCCCGCTTTATTATTCATGTAGCAATATTATAATGCAGAAACTGGAAAGCGGTATCTTGAAAAGTGACTGAGTCACACCGAATATTAAAGTGTAAATCCCTATCATTGGTCACACCTAAGGCTCCTATATACACAGCGCCCTATCTGAGAGCAGTAGCTTGAATAAGAATAGGAATGTTCATGTTAAATTATACCTGTTGGTAATTAATCATTTTAATGATACCGTTCCATTTTCAGCATTGAGAAGAGACGACTATTGCTACAGAAGGAAAATTTTTACGAAATGATGTTCTCGACTGTTTTCTGATAGTGGAAATACATATTAGGTCATGATTTTCAGGGTATTTAAAAAAAATGTTCCAAAAGTAAGGTCCGCAAGAAGAAACGTACACGTAAATGTTATAGCGAATCGCGACCCTTGGCAAATCAGTCTTTCAATAGTGCGCTGTATAATTATGTATCATCTACTGTAAAACGAGGTGAATAGGATCAAAAGATTTAGAACAAAATTATCACTGCAAAATCTGCTTTAGAAACTTTTTTCTTGATGAGAAAATTATTGCTGTTTACAGGTAGTTTTATTGGAACGTAACCTTTAACGAAAAGTTGTAAGCAAGAAATTTGTTTCAAATGTTGATCCTATTCACCGTACGGTTATCCTATTCACCTCTATAGCAGTATTTATATAGTCCGTTCACGATAAAGTGAGCACTGCATAAAGTTTTCTTTCGGCCGTTTTGCAGCCATCTTTACTATTTGTAATATGAAAACTTCCATGTTACTAAAAACTAGTGTAAACGTTTCGACATTCTCAAAAGTTAACATCTATTAGCCTAATAAAACATTTTTAGTTAATTACAAGTTACGCTGAGTGCTCAGTTTATAGTGAACAGCCTATAATAGGGCACACGGGCCATATATCGTGATATACTTTAAGGGTGTCGAGTGTGTTTATCATCGAAATGTTATATTTTTACGAACTAGTATTAATTTTGTAGACAGTACTTGTGAGTACAGTTTCCTTTTACGAAACTATTTTAGCTCGCATAGTTTTCTCATATCGGTGAGTCATAGTCAAAATTTGCATATTACGCTGCCATGCAAATAGTGAGAACCAACGAAACAGTTCACAGTGAATGAACGTGCCGTAGGCTACGTAACCTAATATAAAAAATCCACAGTGAACAACTTTTGTGTTTTAAAAATGTCTGCTTTAGCAACTTTTTCCCTATACATTTGCGATTTTCTTTTAAGATTCAAAATATTACGTTGTGGATTTATGAATGTTAGATTACGTATGCAAATGACATGTTATTTCACTGTGAATTAGTTCATTTGAGTACCAAGTCAGTTGGTTTTCTCTATTTACATGGCACCTTAATATGACAACTTTAACTCTGATGCACCGTTATGAAAAAACTATAGGAGCTAAAATGGCTTCGTAAGAGGAAACTGTACTCATATCTGCCGTCTATAAAGCTAACACTATTTCATGAAAATATAAAATTATGATTTTATACCACTACCTGAGCACCGGGCTTGACAATGTTGGGGAGAATCTATACACCTAGTTCACTAGGTTACCAATAGAGAGCAGGCATGTGTAGTTTCCGCATTAAGTGATCAATGTATCACACTGTATATCCGATGACAATTAAAATGTTTAATTAGTATCACGATGAAGAGTATGTTTGTCCTGTACCTGTCTTTCGCCGTCTGTGGTGTTTGTGTTCGATCACTACTAAACTACGCACAGCTAATCCTGCTGTTCGAAATTTCATCCTAGTTTGAGGCACAATGCTGTGTGTGACCCCGAACGTTAGTGTACAAAATAAGTACACATACTTGATAATGTGCCCTTCAACTAGGCTAAACTTGTAGTCGATCAACCGCAGTTAATGTCTACTTTGCTTGCTTCACCGAAGTAGCCAACTTGCTACTCAGCGGACATTAAATTACAGGATTTTGAAATTAATTTTGATTTTTTCAGAAAGCTTAGTATATGGACTAATGCTGAAGACGTCTAATAAAATTACAAAAAAAAAAAAAAAAAAAAAAAAAAAAAAAAAAAAAAAAAAAAAAAAAAAAAAAAAAAAAAAAAAAAAAAAAAAAAAAAAAAAAAAAAAAAAAAAAAAATGCGAACGTAGAAAAATGAAGAGCACCGCAAGAAATGTTTTAGCCATCTTTCGAAAAAAAGAAAAAAAAATTGCCAGTGTGACGCATTACTTAGTTCAATCTCTTGCGCTAGGATCGAAAATAAAAATTACGACGTCACCAGGAACGCTTCAAAAACTGAAACACGTTTACTCATAAAAATTGCAAAAACTATTTTTTAAAGATTTTTTTCTTTATTCACTTTACATTCCTACAAAAAATTTCAGTACGTGTTTTTTTTTTTTTTTTTTTTTTTTTAGCGTTAATTTAATATTGCTCGTACCCATGATGATAGTTTTAAGATCGCCTTAGATATTTGCTCCGTTCACTTAACTAATATGCCCTACTGCATTTATATAAAATATAGTGAATACAAGAAACTTTTAATTTGTAGGCCTATACACGGCTTCATCTTAGATACAATCAATTATTTTTGTGTTGGTAACTAATTAACACTACGTTTTGCACGATCTTCTTAAGAAGTTTGCCTAAAATCATCCGTTCTTTGGTTTGATAAAATTTTTAACATTAATTTTTATTTCTTGTTACCAGATGCAGGATTTTCAACACTTGTATGCATTGTGTAGTTTGGGAATGTCTCTTATTGAATGGTATTTACACGACGTAAGATTTAATCTTGTATGTAACCTCTCATACGAACTCCCTTACTATAGAAGCAAAACACGTTTTTGAAAATGTTTCTCATAGATTTCGTGCATCAAAGTTTTTCGTCATAAAATACTGTTATATGGCCTCTGGAGACATTAAATAGACATTACTTTAAAGAAAATAACTTTTCAAACAAACACCAGCACGATTTAAATGATAATTTGATTCTGTTTTCCGAATATGGATGTTATTTATGCTACCTAGTTTCTATGTACTACGAATTAAAAATAAAAATATTTTTGATAACTGTAATCCATGACTTGCCAAACTTACTCCGCGCAACTCCATTCTGTTTTAGTCCCATCTTCATGACATGTTTGCAGTTGGTCTAATGACTAGCGCAGTAAGACCAATAGAATCCTTCGTTTCATGCAAATTGCAGAACCTCGCACAAAATTATAGGACATGTTTTATTTCCTTATTTCATTCGAGAACCACGTTGCACGAGTAATTCTCGTACGAGTTTACACGTACCGTGTGTCTTACTGTCAAGGGCGCTTTAGAATCTGTTGTTGCTGTTGTACGCTTTGACATATGTGAATGTTATATTGTCATTCAAAGATAAGCGTCAGTACGAGAGACGGTACTGTGAAGTTCGTCGGAGGCGAGAAGCAACTTAACTGCCGGACAGTGTATTCATTGTATGGGGAAGGTACTCAAGGGCCAGGCTATCACACTCCGAAGTGCACACTTGGTGACTGGGCGCCCGTAGGCACCTGCTTGTCTCGAAAGATGACTTGAGATGAAGCCCTACAATGGATTGACGGCGGAATAAAATGGGTGGGGGGAAAGGGAAGTTCCCCGTGAAAACCTGTCAACCAGCGACGCTGTCCTGCACGATCCCCACGTGCACAAATTCGGGGTTCGACCCCGCCGGGAATCTTGGTGGGAGGCGAGTGGTCTGACCACTCGGCCAGCGCGGGCCTCTGCCGAACAGTACAGCGCACAAGGAGGCCTGCACTAGATGACACTGAAACTACGTAGAGGTAGTTACAAAGATTACACACACTATCAGAGCAGCAGGAGGCTACACATGAGGAACAATAATAAATATGTGTAATCTCACGCATGTGTTGGTCGTTACCATCTAGCGCAAACCAGTAGGCTGTACACATCGTGCGCTCAAAAAACTTCAAAAACTTAACTCATCAGCAATCGAAAACCCTGCAGTCTAACGACAACCTTTTACAGTACGTGTATTATCTTACCTACCAACAATGCTTGCCGTTTTTATTTTCTTTACTTGTACAAATTGAATTTTCCTGCTTAGAACTGGCTGGCAGAGAAACGTAGAGGTTTCGGTGAGGTGAGGGGGTTTTACGGCGTTTTATCAACGGGATCTTAACAGTCGATGAGGGTGAAGTGAGGTGAAGGAACAACACAACAGCCATGCCCTAACCAGGATTCGAACCCAGGACCTCTTGCACCGTAGATAGTCGCCTAACTGACGACGATGCGGATGCCGGCTTCAATTGAGGAAAAGGCAAGTTTACTTATGATATGGATTAAAGTAAATGCAAGTTTAAGTTCCATTGTAAGACACCTTATGTCTCTTTAATTGTCCAGCGACTGTACAGAAGGTATTTATCCTTGCTAAATGAAAAATACACATTTTCTTTTGTGAGAAGTACCTTTTTTCCTTCGGTTAAGGAATATCACGTGGCATTGTCGGTGCAGGCGTTCCTAACTTATATACATAATAAGAGGATGAGGCGACGATAAAACGGAATGGATGGAAGTGTAATTAAAGAAGTTTGAGAGACACTTGGACGGCTGATAACCGCCGAGATTGTTTTGTCTCTTAGTTTGAGTACTAGCACATTTTATTTGCCACAGAGATAGTCAAAAATTACGAACGGCATTTCGCTGGGTAGGAGGATTTTAGCATGGCGAGCATGACTAATTTACTCAGATGTCACGGATGAAGTGTGATTTTGATTTATATTGACAGCCAGCTTCACTTTCGTGCGGAATTGCGTGTAATGTTACTTGTCAGTTGGAAAAGAAAATGTAAACTTGTTTTAAAGTATTTGTTCCTGAGGATAGTGCAATTTTATTAAAGTATAGATAAATCAACAGGGACCATATTTAGTGCAGTTACATCCGCAATTAGAAATTAAAACAATAATTGCAAACGTATATGTTTCAGCGCAATCAAAGGTTTCACGTAGTAGTTAAAATATATTTTACATAAAATCATATTAAGGTTAAGAAATTCGTAATTATATCATCAGGATGTATTGACCTGTTTACATGAATATGCCTCGTTCGAATGGTTTGAGTATCATAGGCTTAATTTTATTGCCTGGAGTGTAGGAAATAAAATTTTATCTCCTGTTACAATAATTTCTTGTCTGTACATTTTTTTTTCTTTTTGTATATGAAGATTATTAAATGTTTTCTATGAGCGTTTATTTTTCTTCATATGATCACTAGGTTACGCCGAAAAATGACAGCCTCCATCTACCACCCCGACCAAGTTTCTTGTTCTGTTTTGGAAATTGGAATGAACATATGTTTTGGGTTCACTAAGAGGTGAGATGGAGAGTTGGCAGCAGTAGCATTTCAGAATTGGTGGGCGCCATAAACTCTGAAATAAAATATATAGCAAGAAGAACAAAGTTGCATATTAGTAAATAACATTTGTGGTTCTGTGTGTGATTGGGCTTTGCAGTTTATACGTACAATATGTTCGTCACGTTGCAATACCTACGGGACGTACAAAACATAAATTTGTTTCTCAAGACGTGTTTATTCTGTAGACTATAACTTTACGTCTGTGACCCCCTTATATTTACTGTATGAAAATAAGTATCTGAGATTGGCCAACTCTGCTCCATATCTGGACGAGAACCACACCATCTCTATTTATGGTATGGAAAACTGGCAGGCAGTGTTTTCGAAACGTTATTTTTCCTATGCGACTTTAAGCTGTAACTGTAAATTATTATTTGTATATAGTTTATTGTAAAGGACAGAGTAGGCGTCTAGTTTTCTATTTTACGATTTATGGTGGTATTTTTTGGAATAACAGCTGTCAAAAATGTCGTTTTTAGTAATGTTATGGAGCCTTAAATAATATTCCCAAGAGGCGTACTGATTAAAAAAAAATAGTGGTTTTTTCATAGTTTACAAACAGCACTCGTGCGCCAGGTACATTGGACTCTTAATCCACAAAGTCGCCCTTGCAGAAAAAAAAAAGTAGTTGTAAATAAAATACGTGCAGCCATCATATATGGATAATTTGTTTGGCAATATGTTATGAGCGATATTATTTCATATCTATGTTTTTGTAACATCGGTTGCGCCTTTTGGCGTAGGTTTTTTTTTAAATTTGGTCCAGCTTGGTAGGTAAGTAGGTTAAGCTTAACGTTTCATCGACAAGCGAGGTAACGGAAACATTGGCTCGGACACAGAATACGGGGAAGTAAGCCAGCCATGGTGCATTATGTTAGGAACCATCTTATAACTAGCATTGAGTGAATGTGGAAAAACGAACGGATTCAGGACGACCGGAAGAAAAAAGTAACCCGGATCATCTCAATTTCTAAACACAGGACATTTGTTACCACTTCGCCATCTCGCTCAGTCGGTCGTGTCTGGAATCAGCGTGGCTTAAGGGTGTTCAAGTGCAATAAAATCATAATTTTATATTTTTATTAAATATTGTTAGTTATGTAGACGATATTTGTGAGTGAAGTTTCCTCTTACGAAACGATTTTAGCCGGCATAGTTTTCTCATAAGGGTGTATCACAATCAAAATTTGCATGTTCTACTGCCATACAAATAGTGAAAACCAATTATCCTACTTAAACAAAATAATGTGAACTTAACATCCCATGAGCTATGTAATAGATCATTAAAATAAAACCACGACGTAATATTTTGAATTAAAAAACAAAATCACAAATGTACAGAACATAAATTGAAAATTCAGCAAAATTTTAAAAACACAAAAACAGTTCGCGGGATTTTTTCAATTGTTTTATTACGTAGTCCATAGTATGTTATTTCACTGTAAATTATTTGACGTGCGTAAGTCAATTGTTTTTCACATTTGCGTGGCAGCAAAACACGCAAATTTTGACTTTGACGCACCGTTGTGTGAAAAAAAACTCCAGCTAAAATTGTTTCGTAAGAGTAAAACTGCACTCACAAGTATCGTCTGCAAAAGTAACACTATTTCATGTAAATATAAAATTATGACTTTATCGCACTTGAACACTCTTAGGGCGCCACGTTAGTACGGGTTAGAGGCTCAGAAGTAACGGAACTATAAGGGCGAACTAACTAGCTTGCAAGATTTCCGTCGATACATTTTTACTATCTATGGGGCTTTAAGGCTGTTCAAGGGCCTCGGACATGTAATGAAAATCAATGTAACATAAGGAATTCATAATATATATGTAGCAAGTATGTGTTTGGTACCTACTTAATAAAGTTTCGGAACTGAAATAGCTTTTGTTTCATTTATTTTAATGAGTCTTCTGTCCTAATTTAATTCATACAAATCATAACTATTTTCTTTTCC
>PNEQ01019468.1:0-51481 GCA_003012365.1 Medauroidea extradentata
TAGAGGTTGGTGGCAAGAAAATTATGCCCCAGACCGGTCTACTTCTCTCCTGGGTGCAACAGCTCTAATAAGAGCAATACTTACGCTGTTAATAGCTGAATGAGTGTAGTCGCTGTTTGCGTGCGTAGCTCGCTGGTGCTCTTGCGCGCTGGCACGAACACGTACGTCCGCTCGCTACGACGGTCAAGCCGACACTCTGACTCATGTTGCGCAGTTCCGATGCTTTTATACGGCCCCTTCAATGACGTCAATGGCTGATGACATACAGTGACATAGAGTCTAAAAATAGACATTACCACGGTCGTAGTAGTTGAGAGTCACGTACTCGCACTGGCGTCATCGGGGAAAACCAGTGACGTCTCTCGGGAGTTGCGACATAGCTGCGGAAACCCATGCCACCACTGGTTGACTCACAGGGCTGACCACCCAGCATGATGTAATGTGCCTGCTGCCCGGCCAACACGCAACAGTATTGAAAACGATAAGAAAGTAAACAAACACACACAAATGAAAGAATGTACAGAAATTACCATACGATCATGAAGAACAATAATTTTATTGTATCCCTTTCATTGACTTTACGCGGAGGCAAAGAAAAATGAAGAGATGATTGTATGAATTTATTTATTTCATGTCGACCAACATAAATTTCAAATTATACCAACGTTACCACATGCAAATTCGTCCAGCGAACTGAAATCGATTTCTGTCGGATCCAAAGTTTGCACGTAGACGGGTATCGTAATCACTCGGTATTCAATACCCAATTTGTTTTCAAAACGATTTGGAAAGGTAGTAAATGTTTGACCCATTTGTACGATTGATTGTTACTGGCTCCTACTGCGTGTACCAAGACTGCACAGTACTGAGCAAACACCAGCGTACCTTGCAACTGCACACCACACAACACTGGTTGATTCACACATGCAAGTAACTGAACGCTCGAAATTTTCCTATCCCTATCTATGTGGCCTCACTTTTTAGATAAAGAAAATATTATAATTAGAGCCAGTAATTTTTGGTCAAAAGAATTTTGCAACAACTTGTTTCAATGCCTTGTGCACACCTGCAACTCTGGTTCGTGGTTATTGGCAGAATATAATAGTGCAGAGGCTTGTCTCATTTGACTGCAACCAGAACAATGTTACCGCGACACTACGCGTTCGTAATTTGCGGGTAGGACCCTGAGGCGCCGAAAGTTAAAAACAGCCAATCACTGACCGTGAAGCAGAGAAACAGATGTGCACATAAGGCATTGAAACAAACTGTTGCAGAATTCTTTTCACAAAAAATCACTGGCCCCAATTATAATTTATTGATAGAGACCCAGATATGTCGCGGGCCAATGACCAGCTGGTTGGACACTACAGCCCTGTGCACACCTTTGTCTTCAACTTGTCTGCTGCCCCAGTGAGTGGCCAGTTATACATGTGACAAGGTAGCGCGGCAGTCAGTGAGTGTTTACATGCAGGTCTACTGTTGGTTCACAGTTCTCAAGGAAGAGTTTCAGTAACAGTGATCCACGCGCACAGGAGTTCCAAATCTAACATCTTCTCAAATGAATTCGCGACATTTGCGGGTATCTAACTAATTGTAAACTTTCCTGAAGTTCCCATTAAGCCGTGACGGTTGCTGTGTTATATTATTTATTTATTTTATTTATTTAATGGCTTTGTTTGTGGCGAAGTTAAGGCTTTCGCCTTCTCTTACACTCAACCACGTTTTATACAGTTAAAATCATACATGTGTGACAAACAAAAATAAAACTATTACTACAAGAAACACTTATATACAAAATTAATGTAGCAAAAATGATTAATTTAGCCAGATGCACTAAAATTTTAAACTTATTTTACATATAAATGAATACCGCAAGTATAAAAAAACAAAGTTAAATATTTGCAGTGAAACTATAAATACGCCATTAGGTGTTTAAAAAATATTACATGCATGTAAATACGTCACTGATACGCAGGATTGCCCGAGGCCTGAACTATGACAACACATTCGACACGCCAGGAAAGTGTGAGAGCCTTCAAGCGCACATCGCTGCATAAAAAAAGGTAGGTGCTCAGATTTATGCAGCCCCGGGCCTCACATTCTTATTAAGGGGGATTAAGCCATGTCAGATCGGTTTCACGGCATAGTTTATTGTTTCATTCAGTTTTTGGAACCCATATGGCATTGTTTCTGTTAATGTTGCAGCCGCTGTAGTCGCTCACGTAAATAAAGCATTTTTTCTTTTTCAACTGTTTCCCGTTGCAAAATAATGAATATATTATGGTTCCAGCAATTACAGAAAATCGATTAAGTTTGTATCTATGCCTTGTCGTGACAAAAATTTCGATACATCGACTGGAACAGAAGTTATCGAGAAGAAACAGATAAATCCAAGGTGGTAGGAATCAATACCCCTTAAGGCGATACTCTCTAGTTCCAATTTTTTAGTGATGTGAATTTTTTACGACTAACCGAGAGCAGATATCAAAAACCTATTTGGCAGTTTTGTTTAAAATCGTCTCCTCCATGTTGGCTGTATTTTTTTCAAAGCACTAAATACTATGGTTTTAGCAAATTATGTAATAAACGAAATTCTGGTTAATTGACTTTTTAGTCGAAACCACATAATTTCTTGCTGTGACAAAAATTTAGCTATCTGTGCAATAAAAAGAACATTTCAAACAAAACTGCCCAACAGATTTTTGATTACTCCTCTCGTTTAAGCTTAAAAAAAAAATTACCGCAAAAACAATAGAGACTAAAGATCTTAAGTGGATCTGCTAGTTACTTTATTCATTCAGAAAACGTGTGGTTTCTTACGATTTTAAAATATAAACAACGTGTCCTATGTAACAATGAAGTTTATAGGGTGTACTGTACTTGGAAGTTAGCGTCTCCTAAACACGAGGGTTTTTAAAAGCGGACCATATATAGTATACTCTCAGTGTTTGTTTCTGGCGCCGTTCCTTCGCCAAGGGGAAGGTGGAAATTTTAAAATAACATTACAGACAATAGTTCTCTGCATTGACTCAGCATCGCAGCCACTTCCAAAGATCGAAACCACGGTCGTAGAAGAACAGGTCTGGACACTCGCCTGGATATTTGACCCCCTTGTTGTTTGGCTGTAGTTCACCAAGTTACCGAGAATATTGTGTTTTATTGGCGCTGATGTTAGGGCGGTCGGACTAAACTCCGCCCACTTCCTTTCCGCTAAGATAAACAATTTACCAAACGTATTTTTTATCAATTTATAAAATACTTTCTTCGCTCACAAATGTAAGAAAAGGCTCCAGCAATCTTTAATTACTTTATAAATTTAACAAAGGAAAAAAGTGGACGGAGTTTGAGTCCGACAGCCCGGAAAACAGCGCCAAAGAGTACGACATCCTCGGTAACTTGACGAACTACAGCCAAACAACAAGGGGGTCAAGCAAAATACATTGTTAGATATGCGAGTGTCCAGACCTGTTCTTCTACGACCGTGATCGAAACTCATTTGTATCCTCTATGGTGAAACGTTACCAAGGAAACTTCTTTACATTTGTGAATAATCTGCTCATGACTAGTGTTATTTTGCAGGACATGAACCTCTGATTTTCTGTTAACTAAGAGTATTCTATGAATATTTTTAAATTTAAATAATTTATCTCTTAAAATACTTAAGACATGTTTTGTACTTCATATTTTTAATGCCTGTAAGCACTTGCAAATTTTTTTTGTCGTGTGCCAGGTTTTCGTTTAAAGTGCCAGGATTTTGGAGTTACCATCTAACACCCCTGTAGTTGTAACCATGGCAGGATATCCATTTCGTGAGCAGGCTGATTTTATTTTATGTAGGCCTACGGTCGCGCAAATAGTAATGGACTGGCGGCTTCTTGGTTGTATCAGAGGAGGGCGTCATTTTGAACATTTACCGTGACTTTCTGAGTTTATGGCACTTTCACCACTGCTAAGAGGATAGAAATTAGGGCATCCGCAATCAAGAAAATTATTCAATGGCTGTTTAAAAAAACTAATTGCTTTGCAACACACTGAACTAAACATGCATTAATAGACTAACTCAAAAACTTATGGTATTCGAACATATGTTTATATGATCTTTTTTTTCTTGTTTTGGTGTCACGAACCTACCCCTGAAAATATTTCAGAAACATTATCTAAACAGAGAGAGGTGTATTCTACAACCTGCATACATAGAGAGTAATTTATTGTACAGCCTACATATAGAGCGAGTGATTTACTGTACAGGCTGCATATATAGAGAGTAATTCAAGCGTGAGATTTATTGTACAACCTGCATGTAAAGAGTAACTTATTAAACAGCCTACATCTAAAGACAGTAACTTATCGAACATCCTACATACATAAAGAGAGTGAGCTATTTAACACCCTACATGCGAAGGGAATTTTTATATAACAGCCTACAGCACATATAGAGAGTGTATTATAAAAGAGCATACACATAAGGAAAAATTTTCTGAACAACCTAGAGTAATTTTCTGAACAGCCTACATATAAAGAGAGTAATTTTCTGAAAAGCATACGTATAAAGAAAGTGCATTATTGAACAAGCAGTATATAAAGAGAGTGATTTATTTAACAGCATACAAACTAAATATACCGACATATTTATCACGGGGAAATATGACGGCTAAGTTTCAACTTAGTATTTATATGGCCTATGTTGTTTTTCTTATTCGAGTGTCCCTTATGGACTGGTTCAGTGATAATTCTCGTATGGCAATAATATACGTTTCTTATTCCATTGCAAGCATTTGAACAGTTTGTAATCTGTGAGAGCAGTTATAAACGACACAGCATGCTGCAATGTTTCGGGAACTTTCACAGCACACTCTCTGACTACATCGGTGTAGCAACGAGGAGATGTAACTGGCCGAATGGAAGGGAAAATTGTTCCGCGCTCTAGGATAACAAGCTGTAGGTTAAGACTAATACACAACCCATTCGCAGGCCACAAAATAAAGGACGATGGCTACTACGGGGAGCAGGGGGTCTCTAATAAAAGACACGCCGAGGTTAAAGTTAGGTCCGAACAGATAGGCTGGGAGATAAACACAGTTCCAAATATTTTGCCACGGGCTAATTCTGGCCAGCACAACGTCGCAGCAAGGTCCAGTCTAGTGTGTGGACATAGTACAGTCCCATACACAAGTATACGCCGCACATTGGGACAGAAACAATTATTGCGGTTCATGGTGTTCAATAGCGATGAAGTCATAATTTTATATCACCATGAAATAGTGTTAGTTTTGTAGAAGATACTGGTAAATGCAGTTTCCTCTTACGAAATAATTTTAGCTGGTGTAGTTTTCTCATAACGGTGCGTCAAAGTCAAAATTTGCATGTCCTGCTGCCATGCAAATAGTGAAAACTCATTTACTTACGTACGTGAAATAATTCACAGTGAAATAACATACTATAGGTTACGTAATAAAACATTTGAAAAGATCCCGCGAACTGTTTTTGTATTTTTTAAAAAATTGCTGAATCTGCGACTTTATTCTGTACTTTTGCGATATTTTTTAAATTCAAATTATTACGTTTTAGATTCGTTTAATATTTTATTGCAAATCTCATGGGATGTTAGTTCACAGCGAATTATTTGATTTACGTAGGTTGATTGGTTTTCGCAATTTGCATGGCAGCGTAACAAGCAAATTTTGACTTTGACATCCCGTTACGAGAAAACTATGAGAGCTAAACTTGTTTCGTAAGAGTACAATATACTGACAAGTATCGTCTACAAAACTAATAATATTTTATTTAAATATAAAATTCTGATTCTATTCGCAGCGCGCCAAACTGGCGTGCAAGGTTTTCCTTGTAGTCTAGTCTAATTTACACCGAAATTAGACAGTACGGGCCATATGCTAAAATATTTAAAGCCACTCAACAAAGTCCCTTTGTATTTAATAAAAAAACAAATGTTTATAAATAAAGAAAATTATCGTTATTTTTAAAACATTTTGTATTTAAAAAAATGGTCATAAGTAAAGAAAATTATCGATATTTTTAGAGTTCTTTGAAAATACAAAGTTATTGCATTGTGTCATTTAAATTATTTTAGCATATGACCCATAGTATATAAATTAGGGGAAAGGTGCCATCAACGGACCGGCTAAGCATTTTATGTTACAGCGTAACAAACGATAAACCACAATGGTTAAAAATATTATACATACACACACACACACACACACATATATATATATATATATATATATATATATATATATATATATATATCGGTGTATACCACTGGCTGACTCCCTTAAAAAATTATAAAATCAATTAGTTTATATCAAAAAATTTAAAAATATTTGCAAATGGTCCATCAGTGGGTATAGGGTTCCATGAATGGACCAAGTAGTTTCCATGAATAGACCACTCTAAATATCTAGCGTGTTTACAAGAAATGTGTCAATACTTGGTTAACTATACAATTCAAACAATTAGCACTTACTATCACCTGAACATTAGGTACTATGTAGAGAAAATTTCTTTAAATTATTTAGGTTTTAACATTTTAGAAACGCAAGACTTAGTCTATTGTAAGTAGCAGGGTTCATTTAAAGTTTTGTATTAACAACACTAAATGAAAAATAAGCACTTTAAATATATGCAAATAATACATTGCTGACAAGTGTTGCAAAATAACGTTTTCTTTCCCTTTTTCACGCCAACACACACGACATGAAACCACTTTTTTGCACGACACCCATTGTATCATATCATTCTCATTTGCAGATTTGCAAATATCAGAAAACCGAGATTACATAACTGTACAAAGTCCCTTTCGTTTTTTAGAGGCCGGTTGTTCAAGAGTTTTTCAGCAGCGCGCTTTTTGGAAGGCCTTTGGGATGATTCTAATACAGATTTGTAGGGAGCCGAAATAAGTTCAGCTGTTTTTGTCCCCCTGTTTTCTTCTTGCTTGTAAAGAGAGCGGCAGCTGATTTTGGAAGTGGAGATATTTGTTTTCCTGACAAGAAAGTAGACGATGATGTTGGTCTTAGGCTAGGTGTAGAAATTCAGACTTTACTGCTTGTAGCTATGGCTATTCAATACGAAAAATACTATTTCATGTATATTTAAGTTTTACATATGACGGGATAGTATAACCTGCTTTTCCGTTACTTTCAAATGCAAATTACTGACAATTAAAATTAAATAAATCCCTACTTATATTTTGTTTTGTTGTTTTATTTTTAAAAATGACTTGTTGGCTCTCTCAGTCTCTGAAGAGTTAGTGGACGGTAGTTTTCTCTTTACGTTTGAGGCACGGAAAAGGGGAAGGCAATAAGTCGAACATAACACGTCCCATCAAACACGTCATCGCCTCTAGGCGCGAAGGACTAGACTATAGCGTGGAGTGTTATCGTAGAAACTGTTTTTCAACGGGACTTCAAGCAATGACCCTGTTGTTTTATTTCTGGAAAGTATAATGTAAAGTCCGATGCTGGTTTCTATGGCTTAGTTTTACGATTACGATCGATATTTTCTCAGCTACAGCAACGTAAACAAGCCATTTTTTTGCACTTTTGAGGAGCTTGGGAATCATGTTTTTAATTAAGAAGCGGATGGCTTTTTTATATCATAGAGACACTGCTTGAAGAGTGTCTTCTTTTCGTAAATAAAGGCACCACAAACATTTGTAATAGTTACACACGTATCACGCTACAGCACGGCTGACGCGTCCGGTCAACTAACTCTTTACATCACGACATACATACTATAAAATTCACTCGTAAATTTTACTTAATTCTGTATGGGTTATCCTCTATACTAATACATTTTGTGGTAATTACTGCTTGTACGAGAACTATAGTAACACGATAGATAAGAAATTTTTTCATCACCTTTTAAATTTCTTTCGTTATCCTTACATTTCTGTAAAGTCAGAATGCTTTACTTAATGCGAATACCGAAACATATTAAAACTAAGCATGGTAATGCAATTATTTAAACTTTTTAACATCCTTAAAATGCATAAAATACTGAAAGGTACGTTGTCACTTTCTGATGCCATGGATGGACCAGTATATTATAGGACCACCGGTCCATTCATGGCACTAAAATACGGTACAACTATAGCACTAACGCCATGTTACCTTGAACTCGTGGCAGTACATCACAAACATCAAATACAAGTATTGCCATTACGGTAACCTGTTACACAGGAAACAAACTATCATATGCCGTGCCAGTTATAAATACTTTGTCACCGTACCGATGTGTACAAGCCTTGAATGAAAGTGTAAAACTAACAAAACAATATACCTATTCAAAACTTATTTTATGGCGGCGTCGCGAGCGCATTCTTCTTGCACAAGTGTGAAACTTCTCCAGCAGGTAGTGCCTCTGCCGCGTCTAGTTCACCGTATCACACGAGAATGCGTTGTGCGCACAGTTTCTGAAATATTACAGTGGTCCAACGGTGGCGATGGTCCATTGATGGCACCCCTACCCTCGTGTGAAAGGCTCAAAAGCGACGGAGCAGTAAGGTCGACCTTGAAGCGCGCATCAAAGGCCGCGTCGCCTCAACGAGCCAAGCGCTGAACTAGCGTGCAAGCTTCCCGCCGAACGGTTTTTACTACGGGATACTAAGCGGTGACCATATAATTTTATTGGTGGAAAGTCTGCAACTAAGTTCAGTGCAGGTCGCAACCTGAGTTTCACATACATCCGGTTAGTATATTTTGAAGTACGCCAGCCTGAAAAGGCCGTTTTTAGCCATATTGGAGGGCTTGGAAACAGTGTTTTTAATTTAAATGGTGTCTTAACAATGAGGTTCCGACCTTGTCTGAAGTTTGCTTACTTTTCGTACGTTGGCACAACATGCACACGTGGAATATTTTCGTAGAAAAAAAAACCTGTTTACGAACACACTGCAACGCATTTGAAGCGTGGGGTAGGCGGCCGCCTTAAGTGTAAATTATTTCATTCGAGTAAGTCAGTTGGTATTTGTTATTAGCATGTTCCCGTAAATTGCAAATTTTGACTTTGGCACGCCGCTATGGGAAGATTATGAGAGCTAAACAAGTTTCACAAGTGGAACATGTAGTCAAAAGTAACGTCTACAAAATTAACACTACGTCGTACAAATATAAAATTATGGGTTTTTGCCACGCGAACACCCTTAACGTTACGTCACCACCACAACTCGTCATAAATTTAGTGCAAGAAATGTGGATATTGCGATGTACGAGAAAGATAACGTTCGCGAGCCAGCTTCCCAGAATGTTCCCGTCTCCCACGGGAATCTGAGGGCAGGGGAAGGGGATGGAGAGAGGGAGAAAAAAATAAACCAACTGCGCGTCCGTTGTTCGTACTTGCCAAAGCGCAGCTCTGTCTCTTTGAAGTGTGCCGCGCCGACAGGAACATCGCGGGAAATACGAGAGAACGCTGTCCACATGTAATTACTGAGCTTGCACGAGGTTCGTAAATCATATATACTCTGTTTCGTATAAGTCTGGATAGGTCTGACAGCAACTTATGTGCAATAATTGTCAGTATTTTATGATTTGTTGCACAATGCAAGACATTTTTAGCTCTAAAATGAACCAGAAATGTCCATTTCAGCATTTGTACTGCAAAATTGTCTTGTGTAGTAACACAAATAACACAATATTACAAATTACTGCCCATAAGTTGCTGTCAGATTTATCCAAACTTATATGAACTGGAGTGTAGGAAAATTCTCGCCTGGCGCAAGAACGGTATTGTAGCGTGTCATTGAATTATTTTTGTGCGAAAACACTTAATTTATTTATATTACGTTTACCTACAAAAAGAACGCACGCTTGAAACTACCATTATATGATTGTAATTATTCATCAATCTTGCTAGAAACATGATTTTCAGCCCACTTGTTTGGACTGCCGTAAATGCAACCTGAGTTCGTAAAGTGCAAAACAAGATGCATGCCACTAGATTAGAGTTGCAGTGAGTCTGCTTGTTACTGTGGAGCACCGCGTATTTTAAAATGAACAACATTTATCGCTCTCATATCGACGTATTATTGTAGCACTAGATGCAGTGAATTTGTGCCGTCATATAAACTAAACATGCACTCTAATGAAATACAAAGTTGTGATAGAGAGAAAACACACAGAAAATCGGTTATGTAGTGGCGGCAAAATATTTTGTCAATATGGACATCACCAAAATTTTTGTAGTGGTTACAAAATGTTTTTAGTCACCGCGAAGAAATATATCCACATGTGTTCAGTGCACTCTTGTATTATGTTGTGTGGACTTGGACCGGTGTTGCATTAAGTATACTTGGACTGTTTTTGCACCCAGGATCTGTCGTGACATTTCTTTCCTTTGCGAGAGGGCGACAGTGTAGAAAATGGCGACGATTGTTTGGTGTTGACGGCAATCCCTCTTACAACATGAATCACAACAAAGCGATTAAAAGGTACTTACATAAAAATTTTTATCTTCAAAATAAATGGCGCTAGACTGTTGTGACCGTTGTTGTCACCGTTAAGAATGATCGATTGCATTCTTACAAGTGAGTTGTTGTTGCTATACATACAAGAGTCGGTGCTAGACAAATGAAATTCTGCGATCTGAAGTTGCAATACATATTCAGCCTATCAAGACTTGTACTATTTAGTCATGAACAGAGTTTATTGAAGAGATTTCGTGAGTGTTGAGGTCGCAAGCGCTGGTTAGGACAAGGTGAGTATGAAGCAACTGTGACAGTTAAGGGCGGAGAAAACAGGATTACCCATATAAAATATAAATTAAGGCGTTATTTAAGAGCGGTGAAAACTGTAGTACCAATAGAAATTAAAAATTAACTGGTAATTTAAGGATGGAAATCACAGGCGTAACCGCAGAATATATAAATTAACGGGAAATTTAAGGGCGGAGAAAGCGGAAGTACCCATGGAAAATATAAATTAATGGAAAATTTAAGAGCGGGGAAAACAGGACTATCCAGAGAAAATATAAATTAGCTGGAAATTTAAGGGCAAAAAAAAAAAACGGGAGAACCCAATGAAAGTATAAATTAGCGGGAAATTTCAGGGTGGCGAAAATAAAAGTACCCATAGAAAATAAAAATCAAGCGCGAAATTAGCGCAGGAATAAGGCAGGAGGGGTGAGGGGTTACAAGTATTACAATTTATGCCACTCGGCCATAACTCACAGAGGCTGCTAAGATGTATACGTCGTTCGGAATAAAATGAGCACTGAAACTTTAACATTTGAAAATTATCACTAGCCGTTACAACATATAATTCAACATAAACTATAATCCCCTTATTGTTTTTATGGTTGGCAGCGAAATTACGCGATATAGTTCTGTGCAATTTTCCTATTTATATACAACAATACAGAAACAAAATCACCGGAAATCGACATAATTTTATTTTATATAATTAATAATCTTTTTTTTATCAAACTGTATCGATTTATACTGACTGCACAATTTATCTTACACGCGCAAACATAAAGTGACGTGTCCACAGAGGTTAGATATGTCCCGTATTTAGCCGTTACGTGCGGAAAGATACGAGTAGGCTGACAATAGAACTTTAGCAGGGCTTATTTGAGTGATCACTTTATCCCGAACCGCCTTTATCTACGAACTTGATAGTCAAACCCCTTGTCTATGCATAGAGGAAGTTGAAGTGAAACCACAAGTATGTGTCAGTATTTGGGTTGGGAAGTCTGATGAGGATGAATGTTATTCGTGAGGTTGATGTGTGTTGTACGTGTGCGGATGTGAGAATGTGTGCATCGACGTATGTGTAGTTGTGTGTCTACGCGCGGTGCATGCGTGGAGAGGGAAGAATCTGACAGTGATTTTATCGTCTGGAAATTGGAACTTGAGAGAACCAAACTTGAAAAATCTAATTTAAGGCCATGCCCTCTAGTTTCTAATTTTTTCAGTGATGTTAATTTTTCACGCCTAAACGAGAGTAGATATCAAAAATCTGTGTGGTAGTTTTGTTTAAAATCGTTTTCTCCATGTTGGCTGATTTTTTTAAATTCAGTAAATACTATGGCTTTAGCATATTACGTAACTAACTAAATTCCGGTTAGTAGTATTTTTAGTCGAAACTGCATAATTTCATGATCTGAAAGATATAGCTATCACGGCAAACACCATTTTTAACAAACTGCCAGATAGATATGTGATATCTGCTCTTGTACAAGTTTAAAATAATAATTATTAAAAGAACGGTAGAAACTAAAGACCATGATCTTAATATGCTGCTGGAAGAGCAGCAATCGATCTATTTATAATGCGGCCAAAGACGTTCCCAAGCCAGTTAACAAAACATAGAGGGAAAATGAGAAAACCTTAGTGAATGTCCGGCTGGAGAAGCACCAATCGATCTGATTTAATGCGGCCAAAGACGGCACCAAGCCCGTTTAAAAAACAGAGGGAAAATGGAGAAAACCTTAGTGAAAGTGCTGCTGGATAAGCAGCTACCGATCTATCTTAAATATGGCCTAAAACTGTATCAAGCCCGTTTGCAAAACGCAGAGGAGAAAGTGGAAACGCGTATGTTTGTGGTTTATACTGTTCTATTTGTCTTCCGTCACGACTACGTCCTCTATTGTATTGCCATTTAACAATGTTGCTGTGCACTTCAAATCAAATATAAACTCTTCTACCAGCCGCCACTAACATACGCTTATATAGTATCATAGCAGCTCCTCGTCGGCTCACATTACAGGAATTCGAACCCGAAAGCTCCTACCAATGTTCCAAACAACTAGGCCAAGATAGGTAATCAGAATCTTTGAAAAATTCAATGTTTGTATAAAGGCCTATGCCCGAAGATGAATCTGCCTACTGATCAACAGAACCTCAAGAAGTAACATCTTTTAAGTTAGTTCTCCATTGTCATACCTAATTTTCGGGATTTCTGGAATATTTTACGTTTTTCCAATCTCTAACTTGTCGAATTTTGAAAAATCGTGAAATAGATTTTTACATATTTATGTAAGCTTCATTCGTATTTAAAAATCATCGCTATATCTCAATAGGTTGCAGAGATACAAAGGATCAAGTGAAACCACGTTTCATTTTTTTATTAATGCCCTCAGATGTAGAATTCCAAAAAAATCTTAAACATCTAGTGATGTGCATAAGCTTCAGCCTGAAGAAAAAATAAATTTGATATATCAAAGGGTTTAAAAATTTTCGAGGACTTTTCCGAGGTTTAAATTAAATTTAATTTAAATGTTCAGTTTCCTTAATTGAAAAATTGAAAAAATCCTGGAATTATGCAATACAGGATGTTACAAAAAGGTACGGCCAAACTTTTTGGAAACATTCCACACACACATAGAAAGAAAATATGTGTTATGGACATACGTCCGGAAACGCGTAGTTACCATGGTAGAGCCCAATTCCTTACATCTCGTTAAATGTCATCGTAAATAACACATCGTACAGAAAATACCCAATGGATTGGTTCTTTACAATGTGCTTTACTTCCTGTCTGTTTCTGTGTGCTCCCAGTTCATCATTTCATGTGAGTTGAAGAGACGCAATGCAGTCACGATTACCTTCCGTCACGTCGCCCACCTGGCGGTGATACTAGGAAGTAACGTACATTCTAACCAAACATTCAATTGGGTAATTGGAACAGTGTCTGTACGAAATGTTTTTTTACGATGACACGTAACGAGAGGTAATGGAAGGGGGCTCTACCATGGACATTAGGCGTTTCCGGACATATCTCCAAATCACATATTTTCTTTCTTTGTGTGTGTGTGTGGAATGTTTCCTGAAAGTTTGGCCGTACCTTTTTGTAACCACCTGTATACATTTTCGTAAGCTTCATTCTGAATCAAAAAGCATCTTGACATCTCGACTGATTTAAACACTATCGAGGTTACTTCCAAAACACATATCACTCCTTTTCAACCCCTTAATTTTAGAATTTCAAAAATTCCTTGTTGGTGGGGGCCTACGCCATAAGGGGAGTCTACCCTTAACATTCCATGTTTCTAGATCCAATGGTTTGGCCTGTGTGTTGATGAGTAGGTGAGTGAGTGGGTGGGTAAATGGGTAAACGAGTGAGAGTGAGTGGGTGAGTGAGTGGGAAGGGTGAGGAGGTGAGCGAGTGGGAATGGTGAGGGGGTGGATGAGTGGGAAGGGTGAGGGGGTGGGTGAATGGATATGTGATTAGTGGGTGCATGAGTGGGGAGGGTGAGTGGGTGGGTAAAGGGGTGGGCGAATGGGTGGGTAAGTGGATAAGAAGTGGGTGAGAGTGAGTGGGTGGATGAATGGGTGGGAAGTATTTCACTCATAATTTACATTCTGGTGTGTGAGTTGAGCTACAGGTGCATGACATGCGACCTTAGCGATCGTTTATGTAACCACTCGAACACGTAGCCGAGGAAGGCGAGACATTCACCAGCCAATAGCAAATTAGCACATCCTTCAAGCTCGTTAGCGACCGAAGATTGTTTGTCTCGGACGCTGGAACATTCTGTATACAAACGGGCAGATGTATCGTTAGGCGCTGTCCAATTACTGCTTCCAGTCAGAATCTGTAAGAAGTTTAAGTTTAAGGGTGTTCAAGCGTGAAATTCATAACTTTATTTTTCTACGAAAAAAAAAAAATACCTTTGTAGACGTAACTAGTGACTGCATTTTTCTCTTACGGAACATTTTTAGCATGAATTGTACATGCTACACATAACTGCATGACAACAGTAGAAATGTTCATGTTATGTCACCATACACCCAATTTAAACAAACGCACTTACTGAAATGAAATAATATACACGTAACTTATATGCCACGGGCTACATGATAAAAAAAAAATAAAAACATAAAACAACACATTGTTGAATTTTTAAAAAAATTACTGAAAATGAGGGGTTTAATACTGAAAAATAGCGGCATATTTGGTACACTAAAAACACCTAAACCATTTTATATATAGATAAAATGTTTGTTTTCAGCACATAGAGGAATTCCCTATGATTACAACGATACCCAGGTTATTGCTACGTGAAATGTCAATTCGTTGTGGTGTATGTCAGCGGTAACAAGTGCCCACCCCTTCTACGACGCGACGAGCTGCCATGGCGAGGTGTCGAGTTCCGCGACATAAGATGACAGTAGCGTGACTCTACGCTTTAGAGCGCGGTTCACCTCAGTTTTCAACGTTTTTATTTATTTTTATATTTGTATCAGATATTAATTTTCTTATTTAAAACGTAAATTGTTACTTTAAATCTTCCTCTCGGGAAAATTTTGTATCTCTCATAGTTTTTGCGTAATGAGTAGTAAACATCAAAATTTCCATTTTATGGTTTTATGTTCGACTCTAAAACAAACTGACGTAACAAACCAAAAAAATTCACAGTGAGTAAAAGTGTTGTAGGCTATGATATGACATATATAAAAACAAAAATAAATTAATTTTTGTATTTAAAAAAAAGGTTTGAAATTTTTAAATTTTCATTTTAAAATTCAGCATTTTTATTAAATACAAAAATATTTAATTTTTGCTTTTATAGGTGTGAATTTTTTCGGTTTGATATGTCAGTTTGTTTTAGTGGCGTACATAAAATCGTAAAGTGCAAATTTTGACGTTTACGACTCGTTACGCAAGAACTATGAGAGATACAAAAATTTCCTGAGAGGAAGATTTAGTCACAATTTATGAATAAAATAAGAAAATAAATATCTGATAATAATATAAAAATAAATAAAAACGTTGAAAACTGAGGTGACCCTACTTTTTAAACGCCCATGGGCGACTGAATAAAAATCTGTGAGAGGCTCATTATATACCGTCTCGACGCACTCTGTCGTGCGTGTGAAGTGTTAGTAGGACATGTGTTTGTCACATAACACTATTAAAAATTATATTGCTACTGTAAACTTTTTAATGAACATTTGAACGGCCTTAATGGCACCAGAAATCTGGGGACAAAAAAAACCTTCGGATTCCCAGTTGGCACTCGTGCATACGCTCTAGAAAGAGTGGGCGTTCTGCCAGCCGACGCTACTTTTCTCACGCATATAATTAAGTGCTCTAAGAAAGCTAAAACGGTCAGATTTATTCTCTTTCTGTGACGTGTTCCAACCCCTTTACAGTGGTTGTTGCCCTTCATTTTATTTCTAGTTCGTTGGTTTATATTTGAGGAATCCTGGTGATTCAGTAAATGCAATAAGGAGTGAAATTTTCACAAATTTTTTTGGTTACATATTTTTTGTGTAATAAGTTGAAAAACTTGCGATTTTGACGTTTTTGTGTAGCCATTTTAAGAAAAACTCACACACACTGATGAAAATTTTTCAGGTAAAAATTCTGCATCATTGGCTAATTGAACACATATCTATGATTTCCCCACGAAACGTCCTTTTACATTTTATAAGCGTGATAGTTAATTTATAATGTGCCAAAATATCCAAGTATTTAATTGCATTAAATTTTGTTAACTGGATTAGTCAATTCTGTCTTAAAGTTAGTCAGAGATTTTGGTCAGAGCTAAACATCCGAGGTCTTCAGCGCTGGCGAGGGATGACATGAGGTGGTATGGAGCGCAATCAGGCGGCGGGGGAAACGGAAGATCCCCGAGAAAACCCGCCGACCAACGGCACCGTCCGGCACGATTACCGCATGCGGAAATCCGGGGACCGACCCTGCCGGGAATCGAACCCGGATAGCCTGTCATTATCTCTATCCGTATCTGGACACGTCTTAGGGGAGGGAGGCTGGGGAAGAATAAAAAAGTTCCTAAACATAGATCTGCGCATCTTCCCACCGCCCCCCCCCCCCCCCCCAAAATCCATTTTCACCCAACATATTCGTTTTCTTCCTCTAGGAAACACCTCTCCAGAAAACAAACAAAGCGCGCGAAGAGGCCACTGTCTTTCCTCGCTACCGGGTAGGTCGGTGAGGGGAAAGTGGAGGGGGGAGGCGGCGTCGCCAGGAGCGCTGCTCGCAGGAAACTGCCAGTAAATTCTGGGCGCGCGGAAACCAACGAGGTTGTTTACAGGATATAACCTCCTTGGCGAGGACAGAGGACAGGCGCAGGCACACTCTCGTAACTGGGCACAACTACCGGCAACACAGACTAAACTAACAGTTTCAAAACATTAGCTCTTACGCCGGTGAAAATGTGACAAATTCTTGCACTTTCGATTAAATATTCCCCTCGTATTTACAGCTAGAAACGTAATTCTGTGTAATATGTAAATAAACGCTGAAAACTATTACGTAATTACAAGGGTTTGAAAGTCAGTATCGAACAACTATCAATCCTAGACGATGATACTTGCCAACTTTATGAGCAAACATTTTCTCATATGATGCATTTGTTAAACGTCACCTCTTGCGTCGTAATTAAATGTACGAGATTTCGGCGTTGGTGATCGTTCTTCAGAAAAATGTTACGCTAGAAAAATGTTTTGCTCAGTTGGGAAGACAGCCACCTTAAGTTAATGTCCATTGTAGCCTAGGCTTTACTTTGGCTGTTTATATGAAGACGGTACTTCTGCTGCTGATAACAATCAAGCAAGGCCCAAGAGGCTCACCGCGGCTACAAAGGTATATAAGATTTCATACCACCTACGAGGACGAGTTGCTTACTTCAAAATGTTCGAGTTGGGCCCTTCTTGACCACGTGTCTAGAGGATCTTGGGCCATTTTCTCCGATGTCACGAGTTTCTGAGTGGGTGGAGTCCCAAGTTCAGTGGAGGATCGAGGAGCGTGCGAGCGGAGCAGCAAGCAAGCGACGTCGGTAGCGACGAGTGAGGGAGATTGTGATGTCGGAGACGACCAGCGACTGCGGCCTGGGAGAAGGAGAATATTCTGCGGGAGGCCAGGAAGAAAATGATGCCAGTGATAGTGCAGTGCACGGTGAAGGAAAGGTGAAAACTGTGTTAGTAATAATAATAATAATAATAATAAATTTCCATATACCGATTACAGCACTTTACGTAAATAATTTTTATATAATGGAAGACATCGCACTCACATAAGCAAAGCTTGTGTGTGAGTGCTACTAGACAAATTATTTTCAATAGCTGCGGTTAATTATGTAAGAAAACTTGTCACCTGGTATACATTAATTTGAGAACAAAAATTGAATGCTGCGTGAATTTAAAAAAAAAATTGTTTTTGAAGGATACAGATTGTATTTAACAATTTGAAATATAAAGAATGTAAAAATAACTAACCACAGTAAAACTACTACTTAAAAATTAAAGACAATTCATCATCAGTGCAGTTATTCAACCATCGATCTATATATATATATATATATATATATATATATATATATATATATATATATGTGTGTGTGTGTGTGTGTATATATATATATTTTTGCTTATATTTTTATTTTTTATATTTTCAGGAAGAATTGCTACAATTTTTGAAAGCAAGAATGTGGATGATCTTTGAGAAATTGTTTTGTGAACTAGGGGGCAATTGAAGAGACAAATTAAACTTCCAGGACACAGAGACAGAGAGAGAGAGAGAGAGAGAGAGAGAGAGAGAGAGGAAGAGAGAGGAACATGTAAATAGTAAGACTGTTGTATGGACGGACATTGTTTTCCGTGGTGCCAATTCACTGTGGATATACAAACCAAACTATAAAATGTAGGCCTAATTAGAAGCTACTACTGGGCAGTGAGAAGTTTCCATTACAGAAGTAAATTGGTAATGTTATTTTGTGTCAATTAAAATTAAGAGTGTTCAACTGGCTAAAGTGCATAATTTGATATTTGTACGACATAGTGTTAGTTTTACAGACGTTACTTGTGACTACAATTTCCACTTATGAAAATTATTTTAGCTCTCATAGTCTTCTCATAACGGCACGTAAAAGTCAAAATTTGTAAGTTACCGGAACATGCTAATAACAAAAACCAACTGACTTACTCGAATGACATAAGTTACACTTTATACTGAAAGAAGATAGTACGGGCCATACGCTAAAATATTTAAAACCACACAACTAAGTCCCTTTGTATTATTTTTAAAAAGGCCTTATATTAGGAAAGTTATCGTTACTTTCAGAATTTATAAAAAAAAATACAAAGGGATTGCATCGTGTGATTTTAAATCTTTTAGCACATTACCCATATTGTCTAATTTCAGTGTAAATTATTTCATTTGCGTAAGTCGGTTGCTTTTTGTTATTAGCATGTTCCCGTAACTTGCAAATTTAGACTTTGACCTGCCGCCGTGGGAAGACTATGAGAGGTGAAAAAGTTCCACAAGTGGAAAATGTAAGTCACAAGTAACGTCTATAAAAATCCTTAAGACAGCCACCTCTGAGGAAACCCTTATTATTGTAATGATTTAGTTAAAAATAAAAAAACTTTGGTTGACTCTTAATGGCGCCGCCTACCTGTGAATTAGAGGCTCAGAAGCGACGAAGCTATAAGGGTGACCTGGAAGCGCGCACCAAGTGCCACATTGCCACAACGAACCAAGTACTGGCCATATAATTTTATTGGTGAAACGTCTGTAGTAAAGTTCAGTGTACGTTTCTATACGAGTTTCGCATACATCCAGTTAGTAAACTTGGAATAATGTTAATCTGAAAAGGCCGTTTGTAACTATGTTCGAGGACTTAAGATAATGTTTAATAAGTATGGTTAGAGACACTGGAAAATCGCGAAAGTGTTAAAAATAATCTACAATAAACTGTATTATATTAATCGCGACACGTGTGAACAGTTTTGTGACAAGTCACACACGCTGTGTGTCCAAGTTGTGCAGTTCAAACTGGGCCTGTTGTAAAGAGGAAATATGCTACAAAAAACTATAACCAAAGTTGATAGGAAACATTCAGTGTTATATACATCACGTTGGAGCACAGCAAACAGTCAACTGTTCCCGCGATTTTCCTGTGTCTCTAAGCATAGTGTATTAAGGCGGTCGCCTACCCCACGCCTCAAATGCGTTGCAGTGTATTCGTAAACAGGAGTTTACTACGAAAATATTCCACGTGTGCTCATTGTGCCAATGTACGAAAAGAAAACAAACTTCAGACAAGGTCGGAACATCACTAAAAACACGGTTTATAAGCCCTTCAACATGGCTAAAAATGGCCTTTTCAGACTTCCGTACTTCAAAATATACTAACCGGATTGTATGTGAAACTCAGATTGTGACCTGCACTGAACTTAGTTGCAAACTTTCCACCAATAACATTATATGGTCACCGCTTAGTGTCCCATAGTAAAAACCGTTCGGCGGGAACCTTGCACGCTAGTTCAGCGCTTGGCTCGTTGAGGCGACGCGGCATTTGATGCGCGCTTCAAGGTCGACCTTACTGCTCCGTTGCTTTTGAGCTTTTAACGCGCGGGTAGGCGGCGTCCTTAATAATGACATTCCAGAATTCTCCGAAGTATGTTTCCTTTTCGTACCTTGGCATAATGAGCACATGTCGAATAGTCCCGTAAAAAAAAAACGTATTTACGAACATACTGCAACAAGTTAGAAGCGCGAGGCAGACGGCGCACTTCCTGCTTAAAGGTGTTATACGATAAGACCATAATTTTATATTTTTTATGAAATATTGTTAATTTTGTAGAAGTCATAATTTTCACGTTACACTGCTTAAATAAAATAATTCGTGGTTAACTAAGATCTTATGATTAGAAACCAACAACGTAATATTTTGAGTTATTTTAAACGAAAAAATTAAAGGAAGGATGTTGCAAATTCTGCAGTTTTTTTAATAACAAATAGTTCACTGGAAGATATTTAAATGTTTTGTTACATAGGCCAGAGCATGTTTTTTTCACTTGAGTAAGTCAAATGTTTTTCACTAATTGCACGGCAGCGTAACATAGTAGTTTTGACGTTCATCCACTCTCACGAGAAAAGTATACGAGCTAAAACTGTTCCGAAAGAGTAAAATGTACTCACAAGTATCGTGTACAAAACTAACATTGTTTTATAAAAAATATGAAATTGTTATTTTATCGTTCTTGAATACCCTTAATGGTCATGCTTACCTGATAATCATGTCGTGAACAAGGGTAAGGATATACGCTGTTAATAATATCCAACGTTGCTCGGTCAGTTTTAATGATATCGCTTTCGGACAGTTAATATCTGGTAGAGACCCGGCTATTTCCCAGGTGCAATGCCCAACTGGCTGTACCCCACGGTTCTGTGTACACTCTGTCCTCAGTTACTTTTGTATTGGCTGCTACTTCAGTGATTGGTCAGTTCAACGTCTAACAAGACATAGTGTGGTGTTTAATGTAGACTTGCAATTGGTCCGCCATACCCCAGGACTACTCTTATAAATGATGGCCCAATCACAAGAGTAACATTATAGTTCAGAGGTTTGAAAGTTTATTTGGTCTCTAGTTATTGGATGTATTTAACTCGCAACGTCTTAGGCTTCTATTGCAGACGTATTGTGTCGCACTAACCGTATTTTAATTGGCAAATAAACGACACCTCTCCTCAAAGACACACTGCCAATAACCATGAAGCACAGCTGAGAACGTCCACGTAAAACGGCAATTTCCATAATTTTTACAAAATTTTTGTAATTTAAAAAGGTCTTGAATTTTTTAAATTTCAATTTTAAAGTTCAGAAATTATTTAAAGGTATAAAAAATTTTATTTATTTTTTATTTTATACGGCAGATCTTATAGCATACGTCACCGTTACTCAGTGTTAATTATTTTATATTGGCAAGTCAGTTGGATTTAGTGTCGTTCGTAAAACCGTGACATGCAAGTTTTGAATTTGACAAGCCATTATTTAAAAACTTTTGATGGATAAAATTTTTTCATAAGAACTGAATTTAGTCACAAATAATGTGTAAAAAGTATAAAAGAAAAATATATGGTTCAAATACAGAAGAAAAAAAACGAAAATTACTATCTACCGTCTTCTTAAATGTGTTCGATTCGTATAAAATATTACTTAATATAATAATGAAATACTGTTAGTTTTGTAGCCGGTACTTGCGAGTACAATTTTCTCTTAATAAATAATTTTAGCTAACATAGTATTCTCATAATGATGCTCAAAGTTAAATTTTCATGTTACGGGAAAAACCAATTAACCTATTGAAATGAAGCATTCACAGTAAAATAGCATACAGTGGGCTACGTAACCTGACATTTATAAACCCACAAAGTCATATAACGATTGTTTAAAAAAGAAAATCACAAAAGAACAGGAAAAAGTTGCAAATGCAGAAATTTTTAACAATACAAATGTTGTTCACTGTACGTATTTCTAATATTAGGTTACGTAGCCGATATCATATTATTTCGCTGTGGATTATTTCGTTGAAGTAAGTCAACTGATTTTCACTAATTGCATGGCAGCGTTAACATGCAAATTTTGACTTTGACGAACAGTTATGAGAGAACTATGCGAGCTGAAATTGTTTTGTAAGAGGAAACAGTACTAGTATCGTCTACAATAGTAATACTGCTTCGTAAAAATAAAAAAAAAAAAATAAAAATAAAAAAAATGAGGATATTAAACTCACTTGAACGCACCTGAAGTTACTGAAACAAGTTAGTAAAAATTCTTTTCATCAACAATCAATGGCTTAGCATATGAAACCTGGCATCGTGGGATCTACAGAGAAGATAGGATGTAAAAGGGAGGGCGGGGGAGGATGTATTTTGAAGGTACCACGGTGGGCCGACAGCCCGCCGTCACCAGGGAGACAGACGCCGTAAATAACCAGCCCACTTAACCCCCCTTCCCCTCCCCCAGCTTCTAAGCAATACAACTTGCGGCTCGAGGACGTACGGGTTGACGGGGACCTGACAGTCGAACTTGGCCCCATTCCGGAGCTCCGCGAAAATCGGCGGGGCCGTCGCGTCGCTTCACCGGGGGCGTCGAGTTCGGGACTTGTTTCAGCACCTCACGGTCGTCCGTACACAAGCCCCGAGGCTCTTGAGGCAAATCGGCGACTTCCAGGGACCATATAAGACAGTAGTAACTGCCATGTACGTCGAGCGAACGACTGGCATACGCAATGGTCCATATTTGAACTACTCACCATAATTCAAGGTTTTTTTTTTTTTTTTTTTTTTTTGCTGAGCAGATATATTCTTACTGGACATCTATTTATACAGCTCTGAGCTGCAGTTTGCTTAGCTTTCGAATAAAAAAATAAAAATTATTTTTTAGAAAAATAAGGCCTCGAAACCACAAAATCCATAAAAATGGGAAAACTTAAATTTTGTAATTTTTAACACGATAATATCCAGGTCTCTATAGTAACCGAATTTAAAAAATACGTTTTGATTAGAAAATAATTTTAATATCCGTAAACTTCTATGCGTGTTTAGGAAAAGTGATATAACTCGAAAAATTTGAGTTAATTGTATGAGGACATTATACATGTTATATTCTACGTTTGAGAACAAAGATATAATTCTAATAGTTACGAGAAAGGAAACACAATTCAATACGTACGTAAGTATATACCGTTATGCTCAACGTTTCTTCATACTATCTTTATGGATTTACTCAAAACACCACTTTTTGACCTGCTTTACCCAAACATCACATACATATCACTATTAATATTCAGTTGAGTCGCGCTACTAATATTACAAAGCATTTCACTTCGTGTATTTGGAATCGTTGTTATACTTGTTTGTAACAGGTAACAAGACCACAGAATATTTAGGAATACAGAGGTGAAATAGCAGGACAGCAAACTTCGTCACATACGCCAACAAAATGGCTTCGCTGGCCAGCAACATGGCGGAAACGCCTAGAGTATTACCAATTCTACTACAAGTCAGAAAGAAAACGTGTTTTCTTATGAAAGAGTTTGGCTCAGGGAAAAATTCTTCCGCCAGCTTCGCTAATGTATCCAATAATATACGAAACCACAGTAAAATTAATTTTAACTAGATGTGGTAAAGAGAGAAGTCATTAAATTTAATTTTAAAGTAAAAAAAACCATTTTGGTTTTAAAATCATCAACTTCATATAACTTAAAATTTAGGAAAGCTCTGCGATTAATCAGTTTACACCTCTTAACAAAAACAGCGTTCAAGGGGCAGAAAATTTCCTTGTGCCAAACTATATCACTGATCTTTCCAACCTTAGCCTACCACCAATCAGCGTAGGGTGGCTGTCCTGCTAGACGACATCAAGGCCAAAAGGAAACCAGTCGAACATACACGGGGCTGGCGTCTCGGACAGCGAATTAGCAGCGAAGTTCGCCAGTATGAAATGAGCCGCCATTGCACTTCACGTCTGTATTATTATTTAATATGTGGCAGTACTTACACTTATGTTCCACATTGTCAAGGCAACTAAAACTCGCACAAAACTACCAACCTATTGATGTCAATCACGAAGTGTTAAAGAATTTGTGTTATTCAAACGTTAGTATTAAAGAATTTCTGTGTTATTCAAACGTTATGTCCCCGGACTATTTAGAAGTTGTGTGAATGGAATCACGAGGCTGTAAATTTCTTTATCGTCCGCAGTGGCGCGTTCAGTTAAGAATTAATGTTTCTGTTTGAACACATAGTAAACTGCATCCGTACACCGCACACACGAGGGCGGCGCGGCGCAGCGCGGCACCGAACGGCACGAGAAATATCCAGTTTGTACGATGTACCAAGGTTGGCAATACGAGTAGAGATGGTGGAAATACGCGAGAACATTCCCCGTCAGTGTATTCTCAAAACCAGTGGAACGTCCTGGGCGTTGTCTTATCGGGCGAGAATTATGTGACACTGTGTAGCTGTTCACAGACAAATAACAGACGCACAGCGCCAGAGTTAACATTGACACAGTCAAATAGGGACTCGTCAGTAACGAAATAAAAGCGTTAGAAGTGAATACAAGACGTTGAAGCCCAGAAAACATCCGACTTTTCCCATGAAAAATAACCACCTCTAAATGAGGAGCAAACATTCAAAACCAGACATATCCACCTTATCTAGCTGTAGAAAAAAAAGAATAAACATTATATTTTATAGCACTAAATAAGAATAAACATACCCATTCCAATAAGACATGTATTTTTTTATGGAATCTGAGTTCATACTTGTAGGTAACACATCTTATTTATTTAGATAGGGCAGTTAACTCATTTTTGGGATTTTTGATATGTCTTGTTTTGAATGTTTGCTCCTCAAATATATGTGAACAGTTAGTGTTGGTCAAATGAAGGGTGTTCAAGTGCGATAAAATCATAATTTTATATTTATATCAAAAAGTGTTAGTTTTGTAGACGATACTTGTGAGTACAGTTTACTCTTACGAATCAATTTTAACTCGCATAGTTTTCTCATAACGTTGCGTCAAAATCAAAATTAGCACGTTATGCTACCAAGCAAATAGTGAAAAACCAATTGACTTATGTAAATGAAATAATTCACAGTAAACTAATATACCACGGACTACGTAATAAAACATTTTTAAAATCCCGTGAACTATTAAAAATTGCTGAATTTGCAACTATTTTCCTGTTATTTTGCGATTTTTTTTTAAAAAAATTCGAAATATTACATTATGGTCTTGTAAATTCATTATTGCATAGCTCATGGGGTGCAATATCACAATGAATTATTTTATTCAAGTAGGTAAGTTGGTTTCCACTATTTGCATGGCAACAGAACAAGCAAATTTTGACTTTATCGCACCGTAATGAGAAAACTATGAGAGCTAAAATTGTTTTGTACGAGGAAACTGTACTTACAAATATCGTCTAAAAAATTAACACTATTTCATAAAGATATAAAATTATAAATTTATCGCACTTGAACACCCTTAACTGTTGTGTAAGATGGCAGAGAACTCCTTGATTGTAATCCAGTTTGTTTCCGTCGCAAGTATAGATGTGTTTGTAATGAGTGTTCACTGTATAATTGTCCTTCTCACGCCAGCTGTATAGGGCGTACGTCAGAGCTCTGGCGGCAGCAACAATAGGGTTTGCAAATATATTCTGTGTGGCTCAGTCATGTTTTGTGATATTACTTCCGGACGAAAACCATCTTTCGCATCGAGAAAAGGAAAATATTTCTAAACGAATGAACTTGTGGGGAAAATATTATGAATAGCGGTGTTCGTGTGATCTTAGAGTGTAGAAATATTTTTTTTTTATCTTCACAGTTTTTTACGGTATTGGGAAAAAACTGGCTAAAAGATAATTCAGCAATGTACGCGGCACCGAGATGAATATAAAAGTCAGTGGTGGCGTATATGTAGCTTCAACACGTACTAAAATGCATAGAATATAACATAACATGTAAAACCCTATGCTTGCTCCAGCCGTGGCTCAGAGGTAGGCAGCGACCTTAAAAGGCACGAGGCAAAAATACGTAATTTTATATTTGTACAACATAGTGTTAGTTTTATAGACGTTACTTGTGACTACATTTTCCACATGTGAAAATATTTTTAGCTCTCATAGTCTTCCCATAGCGGCATGTCAAAGTCAAAACTTGCAAGTTACGGGAACATGCTAACAAAAACAAACGGACTTACTCGAAGGAAATAATTTATACGGAAAATATATAGTATGGACTATGTGCTGAAAGATTTAAAACCATACAACCAAGTCCCTTTGTATTTTTGAAAGTGGTCATACATAAAGAAAATTATCGTTAAGTTCAGATTTTTTTAATACAAAGGAATTGCAATGTGCAATTTTAAAACATTTAGCATATGACCTATACTATCTAATTTCAGTGTAAATTATTTCATTCGCATAAGTCAGTTGGTTTATTTACTAGCATGTTCCCGTAATTTGCAAATTTCGACTTTGACCTGCAGCTGTGGGAAGACTATGAGAGCTAAAAATGTTTCACACGTGGGAAAATGTAGTCAAAAGTAACTTCTGTAAAACTAACACTACGTCGTACAAATATACAATTACGCGTTTTAGCCACGTGGAAACAATTAAGGATGCCACCTACCTGCGCGTTAGAGGTTCTGGAGTGACGGAGCAGTAAGGTCTAAGGCACTATAAAGAGTGGGTATAATCGTCCGCCATTTTGGGTCTTTCGGAGCTAGCGCAAGCCGATGCATGCTCGCGCGCCCCAAAAACCTGACAAACTAAACTCATCATAAATCTAAAACTATTCAGCCAAAAGCATTCAAAATTTTTATATTGCATTTGTGAACTATGCTGCCAATGATAATGTAGATCAAATTTATTTTCTGCAACTATCACGTCATTAAAAATTTTTTTTAACAATTCCATGTTGACATTTGACAGGAAAATGCAGAGTAAATTATAGTAAGCGAGAAACTTTTTTGTTATACGAGATAGATAGGGGGTATCAGCGAAGAAAACAAAAAGGATAGTATAAATTAAATTTCTATGCCCCTCTTGACGATTTCCGCGAATAGCTGTTGTTTTGGTGGCAGGTAGAAGACAGAATATTTCGTGCGCGAGGCATGGTCTCGCTCAACGACGCGAACACAACTTCACTCTTAGTTTATCTACACAATATTTTCTATGTAAATGTCAGTTATATATATATATATTTATTACTAAGTATCTAGTTTGTAATGTTACTTTTTACTATATACTTAATTAGATAACGTAGAACATAAAATAATATTTTTACAAGCGCTCTTCTTGTCTATAAGCCTAATAGTTTACAGGATTCGTGGTAGTTCCATTTAAAACTTTACACATGTATAATATATAAACTAAATAATATTGTAGACTCAATCGCAACACATATTTAACTGAAAATAAGATTTTTGATATAATTCAGTTATAGTTGCATTTCCAAAAATTTCCGTCTCTATTTTTCAGATCTAAAACAACATGCCACAGTAGTACAAAACTATTCGTGAAAGTTTAAACTTTATATTTTAACATAAAATATTTGTTCAATTGGCAGGATAACAATGAATACAGTGACATGATTTACAAACTAATGCTTTTATTTGGCTCTAGACATGAAGGTTTGAATTTAAATAGAAATATAATTCATGACATACTTTTATATTTTTTAACTGTTTCTTTAAACATAAAATGTTGTTTAGCAGTTTGAGATTAACTTTTTGTAACGCAATATGTTAAATGTTAAAAAAAAGTAGCCAACGAACAGTAATAAACCGCAAGACACCGGAACAAAGATTGAATACAACAAATTTATTTTTACAGTAGTTTAGTTCACAAAGACTAATTCGCCAAATTATATTTTAAAAACAGTTGTTCATTTACATACTTCTATTTAACTAATGCTGTGTACCAAACATTTTACTTTTTTTATAGTTTTATTTGGTCACCCGCAATGTAAGCTAAAATTACACATTATTTTGTAATATCACAAAAATAAATATTGAATACATTTAAAATTATGGTTTACAGAATTTTTTTATTCTTCACTGATATCATGTAGAAAATTTTGTATTTATTTTATTGTATTTATAAATCAATGACCTAAAATAGAGCATCAAACCGAATCACTTTTTTACAGTGGAAGAGAGACTAAAATTAATTTAATTTTTAAAATATGTACAATTTTTACAACATGCAGATACTTTGCTCACAGTTTAACACAGTCTCATCACTTAAAGAATATTGTCCATGCAAATTGGAACTAAGACTTAGTTTTTTTTTTTTTTTTTTCGCAGCAGCGGTGCGATGCATATTGAATTTTTATTTACGTTTAAGTCCACTACAGAATAGAACCTCAATTACATCCCAAATGAATATATAACAAAACAATTGAACCGACACCTAGATTAGAACTTCCATCCTTTACATTACCAAGTTCGTCCCTTAAAGAGCTACATGTGATCTGCCGCAACTGTTACATGAATTTTTAAGACAATAAACAGCAATCGTATAATAAACAACACTTATCTGTTTACCGTTATAATAAGTACAAAGTATATGTTTTATGTAGTCAAGAAATTAATGTGTTTCGAACAATATTGTTTCATGGACATACCCTTATTCGAAAACACATATTTTGATCACTTATTGTTAGGGAAAGGAATAATTCGCGAGTCCAGTGAACGACTGTACTGTGCATACTCGAGCCCGTCTATTAGTTCATTGTGTGTTGTTACAGTGAGTAGCAGCTAGTGGATAAATGGTCGGGGCTTGTGTATAAACAGGAAAATGGATTCCTACACGCATGTCGTTGAACTCGCGAAATATTCCTTTTCCTACTTATTGTTACGAACATTTTATATTATTTTTATATAAAGATCTTTACGAACGTTAACTTTTATTTTTAATTGTTGCCTCTGAAGCGCCAGTTCATAGTAAAACACATGCCACAAATTTCTGGGAGAAGATACGTTGTGCCGAATTATCGCAATGAATGAGGAACCTCTGCAGGGATGTCGTGGTTCTGGCGTTGTGTGGTGTACAAAGGAACTTTTTATAGAGCGTTTAAGTTAGTGTTACATTTTTCATCTCATTCTTAGGGGAACGAAAATTACTTGTGTTAATGAGATCTTTATATATACATGGTTTGTATTATTAACAAGGTTCACTGTAAATCTTAATAGGCTTTTGTATGTAACCTTTTTCTCACAAGTATTTAGTTGATAACGGAAATTCCTACATTATGAATATCCATAGTGATAATGTAGATATAGAACAGAGATTACTATTCCCGCATTAACTGTATTGGGCGATAACTGCGTTAATTACAGACATACAGTAAAAAGGAAAGAACTTCTAAATACAAAATTATATCCAACATGTTTACAGAGAGTATTTAAGTATAGATGTAAGATACCGTGTGTTATATTTACGAGGTACGCTACAGTAAATTAGTGGCACTTCTCCATACTATTTTCCACAAATTTACGGAAATGTAGTGTTTGTTAGCTTGGCTTAATGGGCATAAAAGTAAGCATGTTATGTTTCAGATATTTAAGTCATAGACTATAACTAACATGTTTCGTCGTATTGTAAGAAAAATTAGCACTTGCACAAGTGTGTGAAGAAATATTTGTATTTATTATCCTGACGCAATAAATCAGCGTGGCTACTGTCTGCACAGAGTAAGTGAAGGGCAGCTACAGCACAAAAAATAATTTATTCACACCGTTGCAAGATAGGCAGTGTGTTGTAATTTTAGAGTAGATTGACTTAAAACAAATCTGGAATTTATATCAGTAAACAAACTACTTGAAACCTCAATAATTCAGTTTAAAAACAAATTCATTAGCAGCAACTATTTGCGTTTACAGCTTCAGGACACACTATGTATAAATCTTCAAACTAACGTTTTAGCAACAGAGTAGAGATGCATCGATCTGTCCGATTAGTAATAATGAATTTTGCATTAGTAACGCAAAATACAAACGTATTTGCTATTACATACCAATTATTTGTAATAAGGCCAATTTTCTCTAATTGTTTCCTTTAAAAATTTACGTCCTTTTATTTGTAACAAACTGAAAATTTTTAGAATGTTAGATAAATTGAATGAAAGCTGTACTTTATTACTCACATAAATAAATTAGTATTGTCGAAAAAACCAACCTACCTGCATGATAAACTGGCCCAACACTCCCAACTGCATAAGCACAACACGAGAAACAAACGTAACTTTGCAATACCGTGCCACACTACGTCAATATATAACAAGTCTTTCACTTATTGTGCCTCTGTCTTGTGGAATGGCCTGTCAGAGGGTTTGAAGAACACCGACTCTATTGTAATGTTCAAGAAGATGTACAAGTCCACGATAATGTCAGAACAACTTGCTGATCTGTTGTGTTCAAAAGTGTTTCTGATATTTCTGTTAAAAGTAACGTCAATTTTTTTTATATAATCCGTCGCTGTATTTTTTTGTGTATAAGTATTTTTTGTGTATTTTTTTTTTTTTTACTTTATTTTGCAAACTTCTCATTAAATTTTTAAAAATGTTAATAGTGCTGGCCGCAATGTGAGGTCAGTTTTGACTTATATTTTTACATTAAGATATAAATTAATTAATTTTCATAATATAGGCACATTTAAAATTTAAAATTAATCATTGTGTTTAGTTTGTAAAACACGTACATTTGTAAAACGGCCTTTGGCTGAATATGTCGTGTATAAAATAAATAAATAAATAACTGCCTCTTTTACTACTGCAGCCTCGATAATATTAGTATGAATACTTGCATAACAAATAGTACAAAGTTAAAAATATTATATTTGCGTTTCAATGAGTTATGATACCTTTAAAAACCCTAATATAGACATAAAATGAATTAACTTACATGCATTTATTATCAATTGTTGAAAATGTGCCTTTAAGTAAATTATATATATATATATATATATATATATATATATATATATATATATATATATATATATATATTCAGTTGTATGTAGGCCTACGCCTATTTGTGCGAGAGTCAAAATTCTTAAATGAATTTTAAAAAATTGTAGATTTCAAAATCTATCTTTAGTGAAATTAAGGATGTTGCATTAGTTTTCTATTCAATATTTGATTTTGTAAATTTATTTATGTTCGATAATGTATACTTTTGTACATAACCCTATAATCAGTTATTGAAAGTTGAATACGTTATAATAAATACAAAATGTAGAGATAAAATCAAAGTCTTAAATACTATGAGGACAAACCAAGGTATAATTCGTAGTCAGGTCGTTGAGCTAGACGGCGCGGCGCCGCGCGCCAGATATTCTGTCTTCAACCTGCCGCCAAAAGAACAGCGATTCGCGGAACTCGTCAAGAGGGGCATAAATGTTAATTTTATACTATCCTTTTAGTTTCGTCCACTGACACCCCCCATCTATCTCGTAAAACAAAAAAGTTTCTCGCTTACTATATTTTACCCTGCATTTTCCGGGCAAAAATTGTCATGCCATTGTTAAACTTTTTTTTACATAGTAAATAACTGTCATAAAGAAAATTAATGAATAGCGTCATTGACAAGATTGTTCAATTATACTCTGCAATTTTTTTTAAGTCGATTGACCTAATAGTTTTCGATTGGTGATGAGTTAGGTTTCTGTGATTTTTCGGGCGCGCGAGCATGACTTCGCTAGCGGTAGCTGCGAAAGACCCAAAATGGCGGACGATTATACCTAGTCGTAAGGTCTACCTTGAAGTGCGTATCAAATGCTACAGCGCCACAGCAACCCAAGCGCTGAATTAACATGCAAGATTCCCGCCAAACCGTTTTTACTACGAGACATTAAGCGTTGAACATATTATACAGAGTGTCCCATAAGTCCGGTCTCGTAGGGTAAATAGAAAGGGAGAAATATGGAATAGTTTAATGGTGATGTAGTGTGTTGGTGTAGACAACAGCAGTGTGTTCACTTCCGTGTGTCATTAAGACAGAAAATATTCAAATTGATGGCCGCGAAGTGCTCTGCACATACGTATGCGATGGTTCAAACTGCTTTGTACACGATGTAACATGGCCGACGGGACGGGGCGATATGCAGCAGTAATGTTATTAACAATTACATTTCATTACATATTTCATTGGTGGAAAGTCTGTAGCAAAGATCAGTGCACATCGCAATCTGAGTTTCATATATATCCGGTTAGTACAATTTGAAGTATGGCAGTCTGCAGTCTGAAAAGGCCGGTTTTAGCCATACAGTAGCGCTTAGACACAATGTTTTTTTTTTTTTTTTTTAAATTAAGCATGGTGTTCTAACAATGGCCTTCTGTGGCCTTCCGACCTTGTCCGAAATGTGATTTCTTTTCGTACGTTGGCAGAATGGGCGCATGTGGAATAGTTTCGTAAAAGAACCTGTTTACGAACACACTACAACGCATTTTAAGCGCGTAGTATGTGGTACCTCAAGGGCGTACAAGCGGTGAATAATCCTATTTTTTTTTAATGAAATAGTGTTAGTTTTATATAAGTTACAAGGGAGTACATTTTCCTGTTACAAAAAAATTCCCTCAGCTAGTTTCCCATAATGGCACTTCAAAGTCAAAATGTGTACGATTTTAGTTCTTACAAGCCGCAAATACTAACGGACATAATTAAATGAACAATTTTACACTGAAACTACATGTCGTGGGATACTACTGGACATGTTTTAAAAACCATTATAAAATATTTCTGCATAAAAAATCTGAAATTTTGAATCTGTTTGCCACTTGTATAGATTTTTTTAAAATACAAAAATATTTCGTAACTGATTTTAAAACTCGTCATTTAGTAACCTGTAACATGTTATTTCAGTGCGAATTTTTTTCATTTCATTATGTTCGTTGGTTTTTGCGTCTTATAAGAACTAAAAAAATTGTAAATTTTGAATTTGAAGTGCTGTTATGAGAAAAACTGGCTGAGCTATTTTTTTTTTGTAAGAGGTCTACAAAACTAACTCAGTTTCATAATTGAGTTGTGCAGTTCCAAAACTCGTCTTGTGCATCACCAAGGAAAAATGAGTTCTGAACAGTTTTGTGTAGCTTTTAAACGTGTGCTGAAGTTGACGTGATGATAGTTCCCAAAACTCGCCGTATCCAATAGCAGAAACACTTTGAAAAATTGCTTTGGCCATATAACAAATGGACTCGCAAATCAGTTTTTCGCGATTTGCGCTGTTTTAGTGATAGTGGACAAGACGAGTTTTGGAACTGGACTACTCTGTAAAATTACGATTTGTCCTCAATTGGACGGCATTAAAGGTACACTTACCTGCCGCGCCGCTCCGCGCAGCCCTGGTGGTAATCTGGCCGCACGGTTCAGTTTACGACCAGTTGGGATGTATCCATCCCGCCCGGCTGCCAAAAGACATAAACAGTTAGTTCTCGCGGGCGGGTAACATTCGCGCCCGTGCCGCCACGCCGCCAGCTGACTGGGGTCGCCTCGTTACACCGCACCGCACAGAGCTTCCTTGTCGTTTACACCAGCATGCGCAATTACTCTTCCATCCAGGCCATGCTCGATTGCTATCCACGTTGTTGCACAAACAAACTCAAATCTTTTTAAAAGGAATTCCTTTAAAAAAAACTTTAAGAGAGTAGTCACACGACGCACAAACCTAAGAAGTAATTTTGCAAAATAGTGTACCGTCCGTTCGCAAATCTACATACACACACACACACACACATATATATATATACATACACACACACACATATTTGTTGCTTGGTTTTGGCTTATTTTCATAGTAAAATTGGTGAAATTTAGATGCAAAATCTGAAAACTATGTGGTTTATTACTACGAAAAAAAAAAAAAAAATAGACACAAATAGTGATATGTTACAAAATAATATTGTAGGGTTTCTTTGATTTGAAAATTATCTTGCTTTTTTTTTTTCTTTTTTCAAAATCGCTGTGAAACCATCGGGCGTAGCCCTTAAGAGTGTGTTGTAGATAAATAAACACCGAGTGAGTGAGAGATTTTGGTCAGCTCTTAACGTCGAGGTCTCTAGCGCTGGTGAGGGGTGACATGAGGTGAGTATGGAGCGGCGCCGGAATGAAAGGGCGGAGGAAACGGGAGATCCCCGAGAAAATCCACCGACCGGCGGAATCGTCCGGCACGATTCCCACATGCGAAAATCCGGGGACCCACCCCGCCGGAAATCGAACCCCGATCGCCTTGGTCGAAAGAGAGAGGTCTGACAATTCGGCCACCGCGGCCCAAATAAACACCGAAAAATTATATGAAATATTTACGTATTTTAAAGACAACACGGAAAAACTAGAAAACAATCATAGAATATAATATTTTCCAAATGTATGACCAGAGATTTACCTAGAATGATACATTTGTTCAACGTGATCTATTGTGCTTCAATTAAATGTACGAGGTTTGGCGCCAGAAATTTTTGCTCTGCATAAAAACATTACAGAAAATCAATAAAGCGGCACGGTCGCCGCCGGCCGGTGTATGTAACGCAGTTTCGCCTCTATGTACAAGCTATTCAACTGACGAACAGAGCTTCGCTAGTATTCTTTTCCTATGCAACTTTACGCGAAGACCATATAATTGTATCTGCTGAAAGTATAATTTACCAGAATGGCCACTCACTGCAACAAAGAAAATTCCCTGATTTTTCTTCCCGGCGGGGTCGGTCCCCGGAATTTCGCATGTGGGAATCGTGCCGGACGATTCCGCCGGTCGGTGGGTTTTCTCGGGGATCTCCCGTTTCCCCCGCCCTTTCATTCCGGCGCTGCTCCATTCTCACATCCCCCCTCCCCAGCGCTAAAGACCTCGATGTTAAGCGCTGACCAAAATATCTCAGACTCCCTGATTTTTCCCTGATTTCACTGACAGAAAACCAAAAATTTCCCTGATTTTCACATGCATGAAAATAACATTTTGGCATTTTATTCAACACATATCCCAATAAAGATAAATATTTCAAGTGGTTTCTGACACTATTGCCGGTAAATTTGACAAAAAACTCATAACAAATAACTACGAACTTGATAATGGAAAAAAATCGCCTCTATATGACGGTATTTTTTTTTTAAACAAAAATGCTATAATGGTCTCAAATCTCTATTATTTTCCTTCCTATGACTTTTGCGGAAGCTCAAAATGAACGAGCTAAGAAAATTCCCTGAAATTTCCCTGATATTTCCAAGCGGCCTCAATTTCCTTGATAATTCCAGGTTTTCCAGGTGGGTGGCCACCCTGTTTACAAAGTCCAGCATGTTTCTATCTGTGTGTTTTTCGAATACGGTTGGTATATTCCAAGATACAGTGGTCTGGAAAAGTAGTTATTAGCCATTTTGGGAAGCCCGAAAATCATATGTAAAATACACGTGCTGAACTTGTAAACTTATAGCGTCATACATTAAAGTGTGTGTTCTTTTCGTAGACGAACTATTTTGATGCGCATTACACTCGCAACTCGCCACATCGTATGTCAAGCGCAGATAGGGAACCCCTTACATAAGCATTTGCGATTCAATACATTATTCCAATTGAAATTACTTACTGATGTTTTCTTACTATAGGAAGTTAGCCTACATAGTTCACAAGTACTTTGTATTTAGTGGCAAAACAAATTATTATATGCTGTGTACATTACGTGTCCATACATAAGGGCGAGCAAATTTTGGTGATTTTATAATAATGCATGTGATTCACCCAAGTATCACTATGCCGAAATATCAATTTCACTAGCGTCACTCAAATGTCACTTCGTCAAAGTGTCACTTTGTCTAACTGTTACATAGTACAGATGTCGCTTCACTCCACGTGTTACTCCACACAAAATTACGCAGTGCAAATGAAATTTTGCCGATGCGTCACTCTTCATAAATGTCGCTTCACGCAAGTGTCACTCCACACAAACGCCACTCCACGCAAGTGTCACTCCACACAAAATTACGCAGTGCAAATGAAATTTTGCCGATGCGTCACTCTTCATAAATGTCGCTTCACGCAAGTGTCACTCCACACAAATGCCACTCCACGCAAGTTATGAAGTGCAAATGAAATTTCGTTTAAAGTGACGCTCCATCCAAAAGTCACTGCACGCAAGTATGACGAACACCTGCTTGCCTTTTATTTCGAGCGAATGTTGTTTAGAAAAGAAACAGTGATGAGACGAACCAGGAATGCGAAATGGCTGAGGGCGCAGTATTGGTGTTTATCCAGGCCGCATATCAACCACCTGCGCTAACAGCGAGTGTTTATTCTGGTCGTCAACGTATGTAGGGCGAGAGCGAGGAGGGGAGGGGGTGCTCCAGTTACAGCCTACCGCCGTGCGAGCGCCAACCACTAAAATCTGTCACTTCCCTCCGTTTACACTAAGAACTCGTGTCTCATCCGAGGTCATGATTATTTATCCTGCGCTCTCGTGCGGTCTGGCAAAAAAAAATTGTCAAGCGTGAACACACGATGGTTTGGGGAAGGAAAAAAAAAGGGGGGGGGGGAAGACTTTAAAAAAATCACGGCAAAGATGCCAGATAAAGTGAGCACTAAAGATTTAACCCAAAAAAAAAAAAACACTATCCGTTACTGCATATAATTCTACATTTACAATAGTTAGATTTCTCTTTGTATAGTTGTGCCGCATATAGTCCCAAGTATTTCCCTATTTAAATTCAAACAATACTGAAATAAAATCAACATAAATCGTCATTAATTTATCTAGCCATGTACACACTATCCCTAGTTCTCTTCTCAGATACTTACTTAATTATGTTTATAAATTTCGATTGCAATTTCATACCAGAATTATGAGGCAAAAATTCTGTGTTGTGTACACACTATCTTTGTTTACTAACATGTTTCAGTAAATAAAGAAGAAAAATATACTTGTGATGTTGGTTGCCATACTCCATAAAGTGTAATTGTAAAATTCCCGAAAACTATTTCACAATACAAGACATATGTGTAATTGCCAAATAAGTGAAACAATCTTGTATTATTTAGGTGCTGTAAACTTCGATGGTCTTTTGTTCAGTAGGAAACCAGAATGTTATTTCTATTCAAATGATATTGGCAACCCTACTTGTGTACTTCGCAGGCGCGGTGGCTGAAACTGTGCATTGCTCATGCGCGTGAACATACACTGCGAAGAAAAATATGACGGGCTCTGTCTGTGAAATTAGGTACGGAATTCTGTGTAGAACCAGCGTAGTTGCGGTACACACTGTCGCGGTGCTACTTGTAATGAATTTGTTACGGAATTCTATACTGAATTATGGCTAGTGTGTACCGGGCTTTATATGATCAATAAACTTTTTTTATCAAACTATATACATTCCCACAGACTATACAATTCATCTTACACGTGCAAACTTTAAGTAACGTGTCCAGAGAAGAGAAGCTAGACATGTCCCATAGTTAGTCGTTACGCGCGGAAAGATACGATTTGGCTGAAAAAAGAAATTTAGCAGAGATTGAGTGCTCACTTTATCCCAAACCGACTATACCTAGTGCCATTCCGGACGCATTTGGGTGACTCAAAAAAAAAATACTCTTCTTTTTCTTATAAAGAGTGTTCCGCGTCTTTCTGACATACCTACTTCGTCAGCGTGTTCAACTAAATGGAAAAATAAATCGAATACACAAGGAAGGTTAATTGTACTACAGATTAGAAAAAGTGTTTTCTTGTGGGATAGTTTGGCTGAGGGAAAAATTCTGCCGGTAGTATCGCTACTATTGCTAACGGACGTAGTAAAAATACGAAACCGTAGAAAAATTAAATTTAACTAGCCCTGAGAAAGAAGGAAGTTATTTTATTTAATTTTAAAGATAAACCAAATCAATTTAGCCTTTTAAATCGTATACTTCACGTAACATAAAATTCACGAAAGCTCTGTGGTTGGTCAAGCTGAAGCCACAGAAAAATTCCCCTGCGCCAAACTTTTAACGTTAATCTTCATAATCTGTAATACAATTAACCATATAGCATAAGTAAGCTGAGCAGCTCATATTGAAAGCTACAGACACGTATGTGCAAAAATACACAAAACTGAAGGGAAAAATTAGGCTACACAGCGAAAACCATTTCCAACACACGTGTGGCAATTTACGATGTCTACTACCTTTTAAATTTTAAAATATAGTGCACGTAAAAATTGCATATATATGTACACACACGGTACAACTGTTTTCACATAATTAACGTATCTGCTCAGGTAAAAAGTAGTACATTTACTGTATTCTGTCTATATTAACAGTGCAAAACAAAACCTGTTAATACAAAGTTTTCATTAATACAAAGTCGTTTTCTTTTCCTTTGGAATGAGATGAGAAATTGAATATTAACTTTAATGCTCCATAAAATTTTTCTTTATGCATAAAACAATGTAATACCATGATAATTTTCTAAAGGTAGCCCATTAAGATGATGATAATGTTTGTATTTTGGTGATAAACATCGTGAAAAATTATTTACAGAATTTGTTGTGTTTTTGTAAACACCTGTTAATACAAAACTCATTATTACAATCAGCACAAATTTTCAATATTCTCTTAAAACACAGACATGAAAGGAACTTACACATATACCGTACATTAAACATATCATTATATTTTTTTACGTGTGGGTAAAACACTGAGCTAGGTTTATTTTAGAAAACGTGTCTCCCGCATTTCATTGTGAGCATCAGCAAATGCAACCAGTGGCGGATTTAAGAGGAGGGGGATGTGGTTACCAGGCTGAAGGCCCCCCCCCCCCCAAAAAAAAATTGTGATCAAGATTATGTAGCCAAAGTATGTATAGTCGTCTCAAGGAAACTGGGGTTTTGTTCCATGATTATCCACATGCATTTAATATGTCCTACTTGTATGTATGTTTTTCGTAAATAACCAATGCTGGTATTGTTTGCAATCCATAAAATTACGTAATTTACCCCCTTCTCCAAATATTTTTTTAAATCTGCCACTGAATGCAACTGATGCCCAAAGCCGAGGTAGTTTTTCTCTCTCCCCCTCGCTCTGTGTGTGTCTCTCTCTCTCTCTCTCATGTTCGCTCCACAGCACCCCGGAACAGCGGGCCGAGGTCCCCTGCTCCACCCCACCTCCGCTCTTGTGTCGACGAGAGACTAAACATAGCGTGCCAAAGGCGTCAGAGGTGGGCGACACGTGCATTCCACAGTGGCTGAGGTGCAAGTAACACCAGTAAAAAAATCGATGTTTAAAAAAAATCCTGAAATTTCAGACTAAAATTTAAAACATTTTCAGAAATACCAAAATATTTAATTTTTTTTTTTGTTTCATACAGGAGACCTACAACATCGCTACTCAGTGTGAATTATTTCTGTCAACAAGTCAGATGGCTTTAGTGTCGTAATTAAAACCGTGATATGCAAATTTTGACTTCGACAAGCCATTATGAAAAAAACTTTGATATAAAAAATATTTCACTAGAGCTACATTTAGTCACGCTTTATGTTTAAAAAATAATAAAAGTATATATCTAGTACAAATGTGAAAATAAAAACCTAACGATGCAAACTTCTGTGTACCATGCCCTTAAAACCACATCCGGTATATTAACGGAGATTTTGAAAATATTTTTTTTAAACGACATATTTTTCATATCGAAGAATTGCTACGTTGTTTTGTTACAAATATATATTTTTGTACCTATGCTTGATATATATATTTTTTTCACCTCCCCCCCCCCTCCCCCCAGATTTCTGCTTCCAAAGTACCGTCAATTTTCTACAATTTTCTACAGACATAAGCCAAATTCAAGGAAAACAATTATTTTGCAAACGAACAGTGCATTATTTTGCAAAGTGCCTTCATAGAATTGTGCATCGTATGACTACGCCTAGTCTCGAATTTTTTACAAAGCATTTCGTTCAAAAAAGTTTTGAAATTTTTGCACAAAAAGTGAAAAATACTACCTGTAATGGTCTCAGCCGTGGAAGGAGGGAAAGTGGGAGGGGGTGGTAGGTGACGGTAACGAGTAACAACCCCCTACCCCTTTTTCAATGTCAACACGTTCGAGCGTTCCACTGCTTAGGTTCCAGAGGGACTTTTCACAGCCTAAATAATTTGTTTAACTTATTTTATTTCATTTAGTTTTCAGTTTCGTCGACATCGAAGTCATTAAAGAAATACTTTTACAAACTTGGAAGGTGGGTTACTTACACCAAAACAAGAAAAAAAAAAAGTCCATGTGAACATAAGTCTGAAAATAGTTTTTATTTATTAATGAAAGTGTACTGCAATGTGTTGCAAGGTAACCAGTAGTAAACATAACGTTGTTAGGTAACTAATTGAATGATGTTATGGATACAAAGCATGATGATTGCCCTCATTTGTATCCTCTATGGCGGATGTGGGAGTGTTTGACAAGATGTGACAGTGCATGATACAACATGTGCATGCGCGTGAGGAAGTAAGATAAAGTCATTTAGAACATTTACTGTGAGTTTCCCTGATATTGGCATCGGTGAAACTGCCAAGAACTCAGAAATTCACAGTATATGTTATAAATTACACCCTCTTACTTCCTCACACACATGCACACGTCAGCTCGTGCACTGTCACGTCTTGTCAAACACACCCACATCCGCCATAGAGGATACAAATGAGGGCAATCATCATACTTTGTATCCATAACATCGTTCAGTTACCTATATAACAATATTACTTTTATTACTGGTGACCTTACAACACGTTGGAACTAACTTTTATTAACAACTCAAAACTTAAGGATTTCCTGACATATATTTATATGGACTATTTTCTTTGTTTTGTGCAAGGAACCCACCCTTAAAAGTATTTCTGAAACAGTCTGTGTGTATATATATATATATATATATATATATATATATATATATATATATATATATATATATATGTATATATATATATAAATTACGTAGAGGTGGTTTTGGACACGTGGGATGACGGAGGACACTTTTATACAAATTTTATTTTCCATGTTTGCCAACTGTGAGTAAATCTTCTTAATGAAATATATTGTGGATATTTAATATTAAGGATATATCGCAAGAAATATTTTATTCAGTGCTACCAAATATGCGAAAAATTTTTACATGTATTTTTTAAATGACCCAATGCAACCCTGCGCGTCTACAGTCACCTCAGTTTACTATACAATCTATATATATATACTATACATATTATATATATATATATACTACATATCGTAAGCATAAGACACTATGTCCACTCTTTCTCAAAATTTACTTTTTACCATAAATATTACCATAGATTTAAGAACTTTCTAGTGAAATACAACACGAAGTCTGTATTGTGCCAAAAAAAATCACATTTTGGGGTATTAAATAGCTGAATTCACTAGTGAATCGCGCTCTTCAAACTGGCCTTCTGTAAAATATGATTTTTATGACATATTGTCTTATGCCTCCGGGGTACAGGTGTATATAATGCTGGAGTACAGGAACTTAAAAGTGCCCATAGTATCATGGACAGCCTATAGTTATGCATGACTCACGAGCACACATACACATACGTGGGCAAACTCTGTTTTAATATCGGTATCTATTACATGGACGAAGTAATTGCACGGGGTGGACAAGATACAGAATACCAAATACTCGTTCCTGGGTGGCCTTGAACGCCTAAGGCGGCAAGTTGCGTAGTGAAGTGGTCGACTTGATAATTACCTCGGGACCTAGCCTAGCAGGGTCTAATAATTATAGTGCCAGGCCAACAATTACGTGGCTCACAGCCCAGAGCAATCAGCAACTGCACCGCTGACCCGTCCATTTTTGTCCTCCGCGACGTTGACATTTTGTGCACGACGTCGCGACTAAGGGGTGCTTGACGGTAACATTTTTATTGTTTTAGAAATTTTTATATTTGTACGAGATGCGGTTTTATTTTTATTTTTTTTGTATAAATTGTGACTGTTTCTACTGCAATGAAAAAATTTTAAGCTTTCACAGTGTTTTATTATGGCATGTCGAATTACAAATTAGGATAAAACAGTTTTATTTTTAAAGGAAAACCAACTGACCTACAGAACTAGAAAAAATTTGTACAGAATAACGAAGTTGTAGGCTACAAAGTCTCCTTTATAACAAAGAAAAATAAATACATAAATAAATATTTGTGTATTTTTTAAAAATTGCTTACTTTTTTTAAATTTTAATTTTAAATTTCAGAAGTTTTTAAATACACAAGTTTTTAATTTTTTTTATATAGGAGACCTACAATTTCGTTATTCAGTGTAAATTTTTTCAGTTCTATAAGTCTGTTAGTTTTTCTTTAAAACATAAAACAGTTTTATGCAAACTTTAAATTTGACATGGCATTAAAAAAAAAAAAAAAAACAGTGAAAGATTTTTTTTTTCAGTGCAGTAGAAACAGTAACCCACAGTTACCGTATCTCGTACAAATATAAAAAAAATATTTAAAACAATAAAAATTTTCCGTCAAGCGTCCACTCATTGTGGTAATCTTCCCAGGCCGCCAAGCAGGGCGTAGAACTCCCGCCGATACAAATAATATATCTAAAAACTATTCAACGTACAACAGTTTTTTCTTGATTTTCACGATTAGCATTCAAAGAACGTTACACATGCGTATACCATTTAAAGGTCCCCTGTTTATCTTTAAAACTTATTTCCACGCTGCCGAGAATTATTGTCCTTTATTTAGGTATGAAATGCTTGGCATATAATATTTTAAGAGGTATACGAGTGTAGCCTACAGTATACCTTCATCTGAACTACGTGTCGCGGTCTACGGCTTGAAGCATATAAAAATTCATTGTAAAATATTTTTGTATTTAACAAAAATGCTAAAAGTAAAAATATAAATTAGCCAATTTTATATATATTTTTTAACGAAACAATTTTTTGTAATGGGTTTTAACACACACCAAGCAGTTGCTCGGGACATGTAGCTACTGCGTGAATTACTTAATTGCATAATGTATGTTCATTGGATTTCAAGTTTTACATGAAGTAAAAATATGCAAATTTCGACTTTGAAATTACATTACAGAAAAACTGGCTACGCTAATTGTTTGTAAGAGAAATATACTCCCAAGTAATGTCTATGAAACTAACAGTATTTCGTACAAATATAACATTGTAATTGTTCCCTCCTCGAACATCCTTAAGAGCGCGGTTCACCTCAGTTTTCAACGTCTTTTTTTATTTTTATATTGGTACCAAATATTTTTTTTTTCTTATTTTAGACATAAATTTTGATATAATCTTCCTCTTAGGAAATTTTTGTATCTCTTATAGTTTTTGCGTAATGAGTCGTAAACGTCAAAATTTGCACTTTACGGTTTCAAGTACGCAACTAAAACCAACTGACATTCCAAACTGAAAAAAGTCACACTATATAAGACTATTGTAGGCTATGATTTTACATATATATAAAAACAAAAAAAAAATATTTTTTTTTGTTTTTATATATATATCAAATCATAGCCTACATCATTGTTATACACTGTGAGTGTTGTCGGTTTGGTATGTCAGTTGGTTTTAGTGGCGTACTTAAAACCGTAAAGTCCCAATTTTCACGTTTACGACTCATTACGCAAAAAACTATGAGAGATACAAAAGTTTCCTAAGAAGAAGATTATATCACAGTTCATGTCTAAAACAAGAAAAAATATCTGGTATAAATATAAAAATAAATAAAGACGTTGAAAACGTAGGTGAACCACGCCCTTAATATACTGTGCGGATTGCCGCCTGAATAGATGACGTTATAAGTTCAATTGCCATGTTTGTACTTTAGCACAATGTGAACAGAAGTCATATAACATGTAACGGGACTATTTTATAAACACTGTAATATGTAATGATAAGTTAACATGTAAGATATTTTATTATTGGTTACGATGAAGTGGCATTAACTAATATTTATTAACTTGCAGTTGTCATGGGAATATACAGGTCAAACATCAGGGGGTATGTGATACGCCATCTATGGAAATTATAAAAACACATAATCAAAACTATCGCTACCATAAATCTTACAGTAAATATGTCTTGTTTGGTATCAATGTAACCTGCCAAGCAACACTTAATCAAATATTGCATTGTATTCAGCGTAAATTCACGTATGTTAATTATGAATTTTGTCAGTAAGTGCCCGGCAGACTGGCAAACAGCTGCAACGCCACATGTGGGAGTAAGCCAGGAGAATAACCATTGCCCCCCCCCCCCTTTTTTTCTGTTTCTCCTTCTTCCTTATCTATCTCTCCCTCCTTTCCCAACCCCATGATAACTAGGTACTTAATGTAATGACGTATGAATTAAGAGATGCAAATGGTATTCAACACTCAGAATGTGATTCATGTAATTTTGTGACGTGACAACGTACAACTTTATTTTCTGTAATAAATACGTAGGCCTTTAATAGCGGACTCACGCATTCGCGGGCGGCAGAGTGCCTCTCTCTGATTGGCTGGAGGAAACTTTGTCACCCCTATGTGCTCGGGGGTGGGAAGCGAGGCACACAGAGGAAGACACGGGATGCTGACTTCAAACAAGTAGCACGTATTTAACTCCGGCGGAAAAGTGATAATTTCTTCGTCGTCGAACTGCGGAATCGGTGGATAGCGTATCTGGGGGTCACCAGTCGAGTGGATTTCCGAGTAGTCGCGGCCGTTTCCCCAGTAAATTAACTCCGACAGTTATCAAATTAATCCGCTGCAGTAAATATTTCTCTTTCGCCACCACACACTCAAAAGTGGTTCAACGTCGTCGGAATATGCAACCCGAGGTGCATGAGTTCGTCGCCACTTGTTTCGCCATAAAAAATTGATGTGTTTGCTTTAGCTAGTTGGGCACATCAGCAACCTTTCAATAATGAACTTGAATCGACTAAGATACGGACTGAAGGCAAATAGGAACTGAAAATCGACCGTAACAAATAATAGCAAATTTCACATTTTCCTCCTCAGAATTTTATATAAGCGAGAAGTAAAATATTCCATAATGGTGACTGATGCCGAACTTTAAGTTGGAACACCACAAGCAAATTGGAAATTCCTATTTTTTTTTATGTTTGGTTGTTTATAGACACGCATTAAAAATATATCATTATCGTGTACTAGTAAAATATATTACCTTGTTATAAACTCACGAATAAGTAGTGGCACATTTAAGTAGAAGTGTTTCAAATAAATTAGCGTGTAGCGTCATAATAGCCAACAAACAGGAATGTAATATTTAAAAAATGTATTTTGTCTAGTAGAGCAATATTTACCTATAGTCTGTGCCAGGTAAGAATTCCACTTTTGAAAGTTTGTGTAGTGTTGGCATTTATTTTTACGGGTATTTCCATGGAATAAACAGTGTTTTCCTCTGCGACGAGTGATTTTTGAACAAATACACTCAGTTAGCTCTTAAACTGTACAGTATATCAAAATAAGAAGTATTTTCCCGTAGAAATTTGTACTCACGGTGGAATTCTTACATGAGACAAACAGGCAACACTGAATTTAATTATTTGTTCATGATTACAGTGTTAAACAAAATCGATTTAACGTTTTCCTTTATTTTTTATATAACTTACCACAAAAAATTAATAAAAATCTCCGAAGGAAATTTTTTACTTATTACCATAGTAGTTCATAACTTTTTTTAGAAGAACGTGGAAGGACCTGATAAAATGTGCTTCCAGGTAAATTCTATCTCAAAATATTAAACACAAAAAGTTATGTTTATTTTTAGTGACCTTCTGAATAACTCTAAGCTTCCTTTTTACGACGACATCTTACGCAACTTTGTAGCTTTAACACATACTAATGTACGAAAATTATAGCGATTTCTCGAAAGTGCCAATTTTTCCACCCTGCGGTGGCTGTTTAGTTTGTAAGTGAACTAAGGTGGCAACTAAAAAGTTAATAATTTCGAACTTGGTCCGTTGGAACATACATTTTCCCTAATACATATTTTTGTTTTTCAGAATAGAGTCAGAAACTATAAAAAAAAAAATTGGAGGATTTACTTTTTTCGGAAGCACCTGATACGAACCAAACACGCTTGTATACGTAGATATCAGTTAACATTTCCTGATTTCACAGGTTAACGTCATTTCAAAGTTTTGCTGGATTTAAGAACGTCTGTTTACATTTAGTGTAAGGTTAATATTAAGTAGTAACCACACGTTACGTATTGAACATTGCCTTCAAACTGAGGAAAATTTAAGAGCTAAAATATGTTGCATTTAAGTGAAATTGCGAAGCTAATAAACAAATAATAATACAGAAATGAAATAAGCTAGGTAAAAATTATACACATAGGCTATTTAAACACATACAGAAGTACTTTAAAAACAAAATATTGTAAAAATATTACTTTTTAGCATCCTGAATTACCATTTCCAGCAAAACAAATAAGCATACAATTGCAGGGTTAATAATATTGCTTATTACAGTACCAGTAGCTCGTTGAATTTGAGTCATAATCGTGGGCAAAATATTTCACAGTATATCGACCAGCACGTTTCAGTTTGAAAGCCTCGACTGCTTATTTTCGCTCTGAAAGCTCCCCCCATTTCATCCTCTTCAACCGCGAGTCGTATTTCGAAGACGAGTGGCAAGTAGCCCTCATCAGCATCCACCAAGTCAGGCAGCCCCCTCCCCCCTCCTTTTTCCCCTAACCATCGCGCACATATCTGCAGGCTCGCTCCGTTACGACAGCCACTCGAAGCAGTGTTGCCAACTAAGAGACTTTGTCTCTAGATGTAACTTATTTTTAATGGAGTGGGGGAGGAAAATTTATATTTAGCGACTAGCGAGTTTTACCAGCGACTTTTATGGGTGTCTAAAAATGAAGAACATTTTCGTTTTTTGAATTCACTTTTTATATAATAAGCTATTACTAAGGTTACGTTATTTTCGCAAGAAGAATTTTGTCTCGGCTTTTTTCAGTGCCTCACACGCACGTCTGCGATTCTGCATCATAGTCTCTGATTGGATGTTTTATCTTTCGCGTGTCTTGAGGTTCCGCCAGCAAATAAACCACACACGCTTGGTGTAGCAGTAACCTAATTGTGATTGGCACAGTCAAATAACAGACATCACTTTGCAAGTACACGCTGCCAATAACCATGAAGCACAGCTGCAGATGTGCACATATTGCACAGAAACAAACTGGGACAAAATTATTTTCGAGAAATATTCGTGTCCCTAGCTACTACGAGATTAAAAACAATCACATTATCACCGGTTATGACGTCTTAGTCAAGCTATAACTGGCCTGACAAGCAATATTTCCCTTCTAACGCTAATAAACGGTTGCATATTTGAGTTGTTGAGTATTATGTGTATGTATGTGTGTTTGTATATATATATATATATATATATATATATATATATATATATATATATATATATATATATATATATATATACATATGTGTGTGTGTATGTATATATATATGTATGTACGTATGTATGTGTGTATGTGTACGTATGTGTATGTACATATACATGTATATGTGTGTACATAAACAAATGCATAATAAGCATACCACGCGAATCCTATGCTAAATTGGAGACAAAAATGTTAAGTGGCAAAATGTACGACATTTTGAGTGCGCCGATGTGGCAACACTGCACGTAGAAAGTTTCTCTTGCGCTCCACGTCAAGATATTATTTTGTGAATGTTATGTCAACTAAACGTAGAATCGTGTTTGGACTGCTCGGGTTTGGAACCTGCATCCTTAATATGTAAGGCAACAGGAGCAGTAAGATAAGTGGAGACCTGAAATATTCGCGTTTTCATTTGGGCACAAACTAGAATTCCAACAACTGTATGATTGTGTCGCTTTCGCAGTTGGCTTTTGACTTATTCGACACCTCCTGGAAGTCTCTGAGCCAATAACGTAAATGTAACTAATACAGACTTCAACAGCAAGCAGCTAATGAACATCTGCTGTCTGTTTCAGTACACAAATATTCTTGCAGGCTAGCCTACAGATCAGTGAACCTGCGAATTTTTCCCGTCTCTAAAGATAAGATATCTGTTGAGCGCAAGAAGAGACTAACTATAGTACATACTATGTTGCCACTAAAATTTTCGTCTCCAATTTAGCACAAAATTCGCGTGATGTGCTTATTATGAGTTTGTATCTTGACATATCCATATGTATGTATATATATATATACACACACATACATTATTAAACTGAGAAAATATGCTTTCAGGAACTCTTTTAATGATATTCTTAGCGACTTAGTGATCGGCCCAGTTGGCAACAGTGACTCGAAGGCGTGCAGGTGAGTGGCCAATAAATTCCACTCCGCGGCGGGCGCGGGTGTTTGCTTACGCGACGAGTAGAGAAGTTTTAAAAATATCCGTCAGCTCAAAACGAGTGGGTGAGTGAGACGAGCCCCTATTTCTTGCGTGCGGAGGCGAGTGAAAGGCGCGCATGTATCGCCCGCGTTGGCTGTTTGCTAGACTTAGATGATAAGGGAGGGGGGGTAGAGGTAAAGGTACGTATCTGCCTGCGCAATGGATCACGCAACCCAGACTCGAGAGTTACGTTGCCTCTACGACGAGCATTGGGGGAAAAATGTATTATAGGCAGAGATGGTGGTATATCTCGAAAATGTTTTGCGCAAACATACCCATGAAAACGCAGTACTTTCTTGCAATATAAATGTTTCGGTGATATACTTCTGATCCAACGTAGCTGTTTGCAGACAAATAACAGGCACTAAATATTACAATACCAGGAATTTTACTGGCCAAGTCAAATAGGGTAACAGCTCCAAACGCCAATACTGTTCTGGTAAGCTGAACGTGTGTTGAAACCCAGCAAACAGTCAAGTTTTCCCGCGATAAACCATTATCTGCATCTCTAATTACAGGTAGAGATGACGGTATATCGCGAAATTTTTTTTCTGCCAACACAGACTTGGAAAACACTGCAGTTACTTGTAACATGTGTGATTGGGTGATATACTTCTGACACAACGTAGCTGTCTGCAGACCAATAACAGGCACTAAATATTACAATACAAGGATTCCTATTGGCCAAGTCAAATAGGGTAACAGCTCCAGATACAGGGAAAAGCCAGTGAGCTTTTCATAAGCTGAACGTACGGTGAAACCTAACGGACAGTCAAATTTTCCACTATAAAACCGTCATCTCTAATCATAGATAGAGACAGCACATAACTACGATGTAAAGGGAAGACATCACTGGTATCTACATCATAATTTATATGCGCTGTACAGTTTTACATGAAAGCGATGTCGTGTTTTCAGTGGCACTTTTGTTTTAAAACAAATTCCTTACGATAAAGGTTTTATAAACAAAATCAACGACGTATGTTTTATCTTTTTTTTTTTTTTTTTTCAGTAGGTATGCGAAACACTAAATATAAATGATCAACTCGCCGTCACGTACGTTTTGTGTATAATAAATGGGAAATAATATACATTTTAACTACATTCGCAAGTAAATTCATTGAGAGAAACTATTTTTCTTTTGAATATTGACGTAACACGTCACATCAACTGAGATATCTCAATTTCCTGAGGGGTCCCGGTGGCCGAGAGGTCAGACCTCTCGTCCCACCAAGGCGATCCGGGTTCGATTCCCGACGGGGTCTGTATCCGGATTTTCGCATGTGCCGGACGATGTAGCTGGTCGGCGGGTTTTCTCTGAGATCTCCCGTTTCCCCGCCCATTCATTCCGGCGCTGTTCCATACTCACACCATGTCACCACTCACCAGTGCTAAAGACCTCGATGTTAAGCGCTGACCGAAAACCTCTTCACTCACTCACTCAATTTCCTGGCTGCAATGCAAACGAAAAAGTCATATTTTACTCAAGTTCTCCTTAGTTTCATACTTACTTCAAGATTTTCCTCACGTGACTCTGCAATCTACCATTAGTGTCTAGTGCAGAGGACGCTGTATACATTGCCAGTACCGTCAGGCATAACACACGTTCCTGGCTGGTCCAGAGATATAAGTAAGCACTAAAGTGTGTGAAGTACAGTTTTGATATAAAATACATCATTTACAAATAAGTAAACTCATAAACACGTTGTCTCTAATCTTTGCGCCTACAGCGGATGTAAAAACAGCGGCTGGGGTAGGGGGGTGGGGTGGCTTATCCTTCATACGGAGAGGACGTTGACCTCGGTAGTCCACAGCCGGTTCTATTGTTAGGCCCGAGTCATTAAGCCCACTTAGGGTGCTCTTCCACCCCCCTCCTCTTTGTGCAACATGCTTGGCCTAGCGCACAGACGACTAAGATATACAGACTGTCAACGCCTAGGCTTTTCGTGTTACACAAAATTTCGTGTCGCCCTGGTGGTGAGGGACCGAAGCTCGGGGTTTTGTAGGTCTGGAGGGTAGCGCTGCCATGTAGGAGACATCAGAACTAAACTCTTCCGACAGAAGGCAGGTAGCTAGCTGAGTGATATGCCGGATGTCGCCTTTTGTCGAAGGGATTTGCAAGGTTAGGTTAGGGGGAAGGGGGTGGTATAGTAGAGGGTTGAGACTCAAGGTCGCCTGGCAGAGGGCAATAAACGGCAATAAAACTACAATGCAGAAGCTACCCCAGTCGTCTGGTTTCGGGATGAGAATATACATAGCCTAGAACCGAAAATTTCCTCACCACACTGCTGCTGGGTTATTCCATTGTCACCGGTGTGACTTACAGTTTCAAACACACAAAAAACTAACTATGTGAAAATAAAATGTGTTCTTGTGCAGTTCATTAATAAACTACTCAGTTGCCCTATTTAATTAATACACAAATAATAAAATATATTTTAATCAGGCGAAGTCATCATTATAAATCCTTGCCTCAAGTGTATTACACATTTTCGACTTCTTGTAACAGTTTTCTAGTTGAACTAATAATTCTGTGAACGTGATACCAATACAATTTCAATTCTTTCAGGACTACATTTATACAAACCTGTAGTTTTTAAATATCTAAAAATAACAGCTAAATAAAATTATAAATTAATTTGGCATTATACTGACAGTGTGGTCCCGTCACGGGTGCGACAAAATGGTTTGTGTCAGGGGAAAAGTTTTTTACTGTCGTCCTATTATGTCCAGCATGTTTCATTCATTAAGATGTTAACACACACGAACTAGCACAAGTTCACAGACAAAAAATTATACTTAGAACTGAAACAAAAGGAAAATGCAATT
>PNEQ01019469.1:7679-51583 GCA_003012365.1 Medauroidea extradentata
GGTTTCAGACGATCGCTTTAGGCTGGCTGTAACCCTTTCCTTTCTCTCTCTCTCTCTCTCTCTCTCTCTCTCTCTCTCTCTCTCTCTCTCTCCCCCCCCCCCTCTTTCAATACACCACTCTCGAGACCTCATCACCCTTCAATGCGAATAAGCCAGTTTCAAATAAATTCTTGTACATACACAAATGTTGTTCTTTAAAAAGTACAAAGTACTGTACATTTGTTTGTAACAATAGAAGATAAAAATAAACTTTGTGTTTGTACTTGCACTAGGGTAGAGTGGTAGTTGATTAATTTATTATAATTATAATAATTATTATTATCAGCAAAATGTGTTTTGTGGACAATGCAAGTTTAAAAAAAAATGTTACTTGTAAATATAAAAGTAATAGTTGATGCACCGGGAATCCAACTTGTGCTCTAACGCGATTTTTATTTATTTATTTTATTTTAGTAAGTTACATAGTCAAAATACAATTCACTTATTATTACTTTTTAAATTTTATAATGTATACATTATATATATATATATATATATATATATATATATATATATATATATATATATATATATATATATATATATATGCTATATTCATTCAATTCCAGCTAAATCCACTCCGACATTTGTATATAACTTACAATTTCTGACAAACACGGTATTTTGGTTGACTGCAAAGTTTTCTAACGTTTCCTCACAAGAAATCTTCGTAACTTTACAAACAAATTATTTTACAAGTATAACCGCTGTACTTATACTTTGTAAAAGTACGCAGAAACAGTCCGTACAAATGTTTGCAGTGTACTCTGATACAAACACAACAGCATGTAAGATTGGACGAGATGAGAGGAAACCGTCGCGTAGCAAACAAGGAGAACCATCAGAATTAAGGGGGTTCCCTACCTGAGTTTGGAATGCGTTGCAGCAAGTTGCGAGTATTCATTTTTTGACGGAACTACTCAACGCGCTTCAAAATGGTTCGTCTACCAAAAGAACACACACGTCAGTGTATGACGACATAAGCTCGAATATTCGGTACGCGCGTTTTAAATATGATTTTCGGGCCTCCCAAAATGGCTAAAAACGGCTTTTTCAGACTGCCGTATCTGGGATTACAGAAACCAGAATCTAAAAACGCACAAATAGAAGCACGCGCTGGACTTTAAACTATACTTATCACAAATAAAATGATATGGTCACCGCTTAAAGTCCCATAGGAAAATGAATACTAGTACAGGTCTACGCGCCAGTTGAGTGGCTTGCACGTAGAGGTCAAACTACGTTACACACGTCGGCCGCCGGCGACCTTGCGCTTTATCGATTTTCTGCCTCACACACACAAACGCAGTCTATATAGGGAACCGCCTTAAGCACCGAGGAACTAACGCTACGTAAAACCCCGCATATATGGCAGTGCAACGTAACAAAAATGGCAATTTCCCCGCACAATAGTTACGGGAACGTTTCCTAAACTGGTGAGGAAGGCATGCGTTCCCTTACTTCGGCAAAGTCTCGTACATGACACAGGAGTAACGTTTGTTGGAAAGAGAATTGCACATGTTTTTGCACATACTATGTGCAGCTTCGTTAAGCGTATGCGTACTAATGTCTTGGCAAACATACCAGTGTTCGGGGGCCGCAAAATGTGTCATGAATTAAAAGAAAAATTAAACAAAAAGTTACCAGCTTAAATAATGTGCCAATTTTTCTCAATATTGTTGCCAATTTACAAACAAAAAAAAAAAAACCAAACCGCTGATGTAAAAAAAATAATGTCTTAGGTCGCGTTCTTACACTTTACGGAGCGGTTACACGTGCTCTGAACGAGTTCAGTTTGCATTCTCATCTAGTTCTAAGTAAACTAGTTTTATATTTATATTTGACATAAATTCTCTACAGATCTCCTATTGGCTAGTTCAAGTAACGAGCTGTGTAACAAATATGGCTGCTTTTTGGCGCGAAATTTTTCACCAGTTAAATTGAATAAACATTCCGGTTTAAGTTGGTCATATTATTTTACGCTCACAGTAACATTACAGTATGATAATACTCAGATACGTTATATTTCAAGATGCATGTTTGTTAAGGTTAGAAAATTCACTGATTTTATTCGGTTTAGGCGTGTATCCTCGCAAACATGTTCAACTATAAACGCGATCAGACATTGTTGCCGAACGTGTTTAATTAAACATGTTTACGACCTTTTGTATGGCCGTCATTTAAAGCAAATAGTTAATTTATCTTTCACATTTTGTGCCGAATATCACCCAATTCCACGTATGATATAAAATACTCAAATGAAGAGAAAATGACGTCAGAAATAATGTCTATGGGTACAGTATTTTTCCCAGATATTAAATAATGACAGAAATGAATCTTAGCGATCTTTCATTTTTTTGCCATACATTAAATTTCTACATGTCACAGTAAAAACCATTTTGTACTTTTACAAAAAGGTTTCTTGGAAACCAGTTTCCAAAAAAGTTTTTTGTAACACTACGAAAATTGTTTGTAAAATTTACAAAAATCTTGTAAATTTACAAATTTCTTTGTATATTTACAAACATGTCTGTAAATCTACAAACAAGTTTTGTACATTTACAGCTAATATCTGGTTCATTTTACAATAATTGCTTGTAGCGTTACGACATTTTTTTTTGGAAAATTTTTTTGTGAAAGTACGAAATGTTTTGTAAAATGTGAAAGGTCTCCTAGGTTTATTTTGTTTCAATTCGAAAAATATGCTCATTAGCATTATTTTACTAGTTCCCAAAGTTGTTTACGATATTTGTAACCACTTTAAAAGGTTTCTGACATCTTACGTTTATTATCTGACTGATAATGTTATGATATTACGTTACAAGAATTTCCTTGTAAATGTACACATTTTTTTTACTGTGTACTAAACTTTTAGCATGATTCAGCACAAATAATGGTTTCTCAACCTTTTTTAAAGTGTGGCCCGTTTACTGACGTGGTTAATTTTTAATTAGTGCGGGTCTGGAAGCCTGTAATGTATTGTTTCCGCATATATTTTCATAAATAGTACTAGCAATAGTAATCATGCAACACTATCTTTATAAAAAAAATATGTAACTATGGCCTATGCCTAGAGACATGAACTTTTCGCGAAAAGAAATATGCCTCACTTTGTGTCAGTGACTTGTGTGCACGTCTGCAGACTTGCTTCACGGTCAGAGATTGGATGTTTTGACATTCGTGTGTCGTGGTGTTTTACGCGCAAATCACAGACGTGTGGTGTTACAGTAACCTTATTGTGATTGGTACAGTCAAATGAGAAACGTCACAGTTCAAAGGCACGCTGCCAATATCTATGAAGCAGAACTGCAGACGTGCACATAAGGCACTGGAACAAAGTGGGGCAAAATTCTTTTCGCGAAAAGTTCATGTATCTACCTATGCCACATAGAGGCCTGTAACACACGGAAAAAATATCATCTGCAATGCAGACTGCGGCAAATGTTTTATTAATGCAAAATGGTGGGGATTGTTTGGCGTGGAGCAGAATAATACAACACCAATGTGAAAAGTCGAAGGTGGAGGTGATGAAGTATAATTTATTTTTTTTTCGCGTGGTAGGGGTGGTCTCCCCAAGGGCACTCCGGGTAGGTTTCCCAAAATAGCAGGCGCCCTTAATTTGTCGCAGTGCTTCCAACAGCGCTCGAGCTTCACATTGAGATGCAGGGTGGCTGCTCATACATATAATATTCTTGGTCAGTTTGTGGCGGAGGGGAAAGGTATTTTGGTGGTAAGGGGGTTGCGGTGTTAGCTGGAGTGGATCAATCTCGCTATTCCGGTGACCCGAATTGCCCGTGGATATCATGGAAGGCGGCTGGGAAGGTTTACAATTTTCGTGCCCCTCCCTCCTTCCCCCTCCATAATACCCTCTAGGAAACCACTGCCACGGTAGTCGTGCCTGCGGGTCGTTAGGGGCGGCGGGCGAGGCGAGGGTGTCTTTATGACATTATTTGCCCCGGGTAATGGAGCACGCCGATATTACAGATAGCCCGTTAAGAGTAAAAACAAAGATTCAATAAAAAGAAACAGGGCGATAACGTTAAGTGGGGCGGGGGAACTGGGCGTTATTACCAAGGTGCTCGAAACAATAAAAATTAACAGCAAGGCTCTGTAATGACCCGTATGGAACGGAGAAATATTGTGCCCGTGTTATGGAGCTAATAAAGGGTGTAAATGTACAAGGAGATTACATGATCCTAGAAGCTGGTTATTTGCAATATCATATAAGAGAGACCTGAAAATTTTGAGGATAAATCAAGAAGAGTGTATAATATTAGTGATAGCTTATAAAAATTAAGCTGAAAATATGTTTCCAATTTAGCATTTTAAGTTCACGTAGTGGGAGGAATACTACCCTTAAATTTAAGTTAAATGTTTAATTTAATTTCCTTATGATTGAAAAAAATAACGTCGTGATACTAAGCAACGAAAATCCGTACAGCAGATCGACAATGAAGGATAGAATTATATTTATTCTATTTAAAGAAATCTAACTTTAAAGTCGATTCTCAAGGCAGTATTACTCCTACTTGGTTAAATTCAAAGATAAATAGAAAACACATTTTCAAAATATTTTTTTTTATAATCTACTAGCTGTTGCTCGCGACTTCGTTCACGAAGTTTTCAGTTTTGTACCTCTGAGGCGTGACAAAGTTTATTCTAAGCACTTCAAATTATTCTAAGTAATTCGTTAAAAAAATGTCACTGTATTTATAACAGATAAAAAAATCGTAAAGGTGTTCGACAAAAACTTTTAGGCACTTAAAATTTCATATGAGTAAGTATATTATCACTGGTAATAATATAAAAAGTGGTAAGTTAAGGTAAACATTGATTTTTTTATATTAACTGTCATTTATAGCCGTTTAGACGCAGTGTAAAAAATAAAATTTTTTTCACTGAATTTTTTGGGCTCTACCTCCCTACCTTAATCTGCCACCTTACTCCGCCCCACCCCCTCGGGTCCACCCTAATATATAGAGTTAGAAGAAGAGTCGGCCATGGCCTTTGTTAAGGAACCACCCAAACAATCGCCTGGAGAGATTTTCAGAAACTGTGAAAAACCGAAATCAGGAGGTCGGAGCCGGGGTGAGTGAGTGAAGAGATTTTGGTCAGCGCTTAACATCGAGGTCTTCAGCGCTGGTGAGGTTGACATGTGAGTATGGGGCAGCGCGGGAATGAGGGGGCGGAAAAAACGGAAGCTCTCCGAGAAAACCAGCTGACTAGCGGCATAGTTCGGCACGTTTCCTACATGCGAAAATTCGGGGACCGACCCCGCCGAGAATCGAACCCGGATCGCCTTTACGGGAGGCGAGTGCGCTATCTGCACTAACCACGGCCCCCTGTGCACATAACACAGAAGTGTTTACCTTAGTTCATACTACAATACCAACAGGCGAGATATAGTTCTAGATAAGTCTGGGCTTTATTTGACACATTCGGACTGGTCACGTCTTCTGAACTTCAATTGGTCTGTTTTCAGATAGCTATAAATTACCGTGATTAAAAATTACTTTTCAGACCACAATTACGTTAATATTGTTAAGGATTACAACGAAGAAGTAGTAGTAGCCGGCGAAGTTTCAACTAAAAATCACCCAATTAATACACTGCTGGATGTCTGACCTTCATTATAAGATAAACATTAACTTGACTTATAGAAAGAAGGTAGTAAACTTGAGCAACACGTTTATTGGAAATCCTATGGTTCACAGATTGTCATTTTTAGAGAAATATACATGAAAAATAAGCAATTTTCAGTCTATGATTGTTTTATCGTTAAAACATTTGTCAACCTCACACGAAGACTGCCAGTGAGAATACGCACAGAAAACTGAATAGTTCCAAAATATATGTCAAAAAATATTTACTTAACTGTACATTATAGTTTATTTTGTACATGCCAATTTTTTATTGTGTAGTCTGTAAGTTTCTTGCTGAATAAAAATGATTTTAGGGTATTAGTAAAGCACTATCACTCTTAAAACTGTATGTAACTATAGACTTTATAAAGACTAAGTTGTTTAGGAATGATGTGAGAAAATACACGCAGCAAATTAAATGTAAGGAAGCGAGGAAATTCGTGACATAAACCAAATTCAAGTCATAAAACCTGATAAGAAACTTATCTTATATCATTTCTTGGAAATGTGTAGCTCCTGCAGTTATAATTTTCAACAACTTCAGAAATATTGCATTACTTCTCAAACTCGAGGCCGCTGGCACGCGAAGAATGCCTTTATATATTGGATTTTAGAAAGGATGAATTACTGATGCGTTGTTGCTTCGGTTTTCATCGTTCCTTGTTGACTCAGCGAGATATTCATGAGAACGTCCATTAAAGAAAGCTATAAAAGCGGGGCAGCGGAGAGCCTGAGATGAAGAGATGTTAGATAGGCCTTCGAGTAACGGGAGAATTCATGTCTACCAAGTTCGAGTACGTTAATATTTTACGGGAGGCAAGAAAGAACACAAACATACGCTCATGACAAACTCGAAGTTATTATTTAATAAAGATCAAAAAGATCTTAAATATGCATGGGTACAAACCAGCACTATAGACGTCAATGGAAAACTATCAGTTTTTAGAATTCAATACTGACAGTAAACCTATAAATTAGTTATTACTTTGTCACAACTTCTTGAGAAAATATTTAGTCATAGTGAGGCCTACCTACACATTAGAGGCTCAGAATGGGGTGATCTTGAAGAACCCTTCAAAAGCCGCACTACCACAACGAGCCAAGTACTGAACTACAGCGTGCAAGATTCCTGAGGATCCTTTTTTACTTTGGAATACTGAGCGGCGAACATATAATTTTATTCGTGGAAGACTGTAGCAAAGTTAGGGGCCGCTGTGGTTGGAAGGTCAACTGTTCACCACATAGTAAAGTGATCCGGGTTCGATTCCCGGCGGGAACGGTCCCCGGATTTTCGCCGGACGATGCCGCTGGTCGGCGGACTTTCTCGGGTATCTCGCCCGCCCATTCATTCCAGCGTTGCTCGACACTCACCTCATGACACCTCAAAAGACGTCATTGTTAAGGGCGCCGCCTACCGCGCGTGAGAGGCTCAAAAGCGACGGAGCTGTAAGGTCGACCTTGAAGTGCGCATCAAATGCCGCGTCGTCTCAACGAGCCAAGCGCTGAACTAGCGTGCAAACTTCCCGCCAAACTGTCTTTACTATGAGGCATTAAGCGGTGTCTACATAATTTTATTGATGGGAAGTCTGCAGCTAAGTTCAGTGCAGGTTGCAATCTGAGTTTCACGTACATTCGGTTAGTACATTTTGAAGTACGGTAGTCTGAAACGGCCTTTTTTTAACCATGTTGGATGTCTTAGAAACCGTGTTTTTTAATGAGCGTGGCGTCTTAAGAATGAGGTTCCGACCTTGTCTAAAGTTTGTTTTCTTATCGTACGTTGGCACAGTGGTAACAAGTGGAATATTTTCGTAGAAAAAATCTCTTTACGAACACGCTGCAACGCATTTGAAGCGTGAGATAAGCGGCCGCCTTAAGCGCCGACCAAAATCTCTCACTCACTCGCATACGTCCTGTTAGTACATTTTGAAGTTCGGTGGTCTGAAACGGCCGTTGTTAGCTACGTTGGAGGTCTTCTAGCCAGTGCTTTAATGTGCATGGTGTTTTTATAATGACATTCCCTCCACATTGGCACAATGAGCGCATATATGTAAGATTCTAAATAAAAAAATGACCGTACAACTCGTTTGAAGAGCGTGTTAGGTGGCGCTACGTGCGACGCCGGACGGCACACGTATTGTGATATCGCCTCTACGACCCAAAGTCGTACGTGCACAGCCGTAAACGCTTTTACTATGGGACTTTAAGAGTGCGTGGCAGATAAATAAACGCTGAAAATATCAATTGATTCCTACGCTTTATTCGAAGCTAATATGGAAATAAATACTCAATGACAATCCTAGATAATGGTTTTTGCCAACTCTATGAGTAAATATTTATCTAGAATTACTAATTCCTTACGTGTGATCTCTTGTGCCGCAGACAAATACGCGAGGTTCCGGCGTCAGAGAATGTGCCTCAGAAGTTCGTAACACTGGAAACTATTTTGTTTAAAACGTTGGCTAAAACTATTGTCCTGGATTGCTATTGTTTAATAATGTTCGCAAATCGGCTTCAAGAAACCTACAGTTATAGATTAATGCTTTTAGCGTTGAATTATGTACCACGCCCTTTCAAGCGTTGAACCGATCATTTTATTGAACCCATCTCTGTAGTAAGACCTCATTTTCTAACGAATCTGATAGGCTACATATATATTGAGAAACAATCGTCTAAAAAAGTTGATTTTAGCCAAGTGTGAAGCGAAAGGTAATTCAGGAACTTAAACTACTTTACGATTTAAAACCTTCCAAAAACGAAATTTTAAGGTAAACACGTAAATAATAAATTGCTTTTACGCCAGTCGGCCCATAAACATTTAAGAGCAAACTCGTAGATCGTAAGATGCAGTAACTAAGAACAAAAAAAAAAAAAAAAAAAAAAAAAAAAAAAAAAAAAAAAAAAAAAAAAAAAAAAAAAAAAAAAAAAAAAACTAGATACACCCTAAAGCTTCAGCCTATCCGCACGCGTCGTACTTTATTATTAGTTTTTGTTCAGTTTACAAACGAGAAACAACTTGATTCATTAAGGTTTAAAATTACGTCGCCTAATATTCTTCGCGGGGTCTCGTCATCTTGGACTTGCGCCAATCCCACTGGCTATAACCGCTAAAGAAAGATACGAACATACCGTTTGAAATACACTTATTTCTTCGCATTTTAATTTCACCGGCCGTGTCCTCTCGTCTTCCCGCATCAGTTACTCGCTCTCTTACTAGTCGGGGCCGCGGTGGCCGAATGGTCAGACCATTCACCTCCCACTACGGCGATCCGGGTTCGATTCCCGGCGAGGTCGGTCCATTGATTTTCGCATGTGGGAATCGTGCCGGACGATGTCGTTGGACGACGGGATTTCTCGCCTGGTTTCCCCACCCTGTCATTGCGGGGCTGCTCCATACTCACCTCATGTCACCACTCACCAGCGCTAAAGACCTCGATGTTAAGGGCTTGTCGCCGAATTTTGCAGTCATTTCGAATTTTTTTTTTTTTTTTTTTTTTTTTGCTACCTAATACTCATATCAAAATTCTGCTCCAAAGTTTTGTCACTTATATGTTATAATTTGTAGCTGAATTTTTTTTGTAGAAATGTACTGAAATGGTGTTTTAGATTTCATCACCCAAAGTACCACGTTTTTTGTCGTGAAAATAAGCAAAAATGAAGCAAAATATTTGTTTTCTGACGAATGGTACATTATTTTTAAAAACGCATCCACAGTATTGTGCATTGTGTGACTGCACATTGACTCAAAATTTTTCAAAACTTTTGGTTATAAAATATTTGAGTTATTGTCACCAGTCTGAAAAAAAAACTCGGGAACAAGTCCTTAAGCGCTGACCAAAATCTCTCTCTCTCTCTCTCTCTCTCTCTCACTCACTGACTCTAGTTGTGGAATATTTTTGGATATGTCGCAGAATAGTGGTGTTTGAAGGAATCCCCTAACAGGCCTACCTGCGCGTTACAGGCTCAGAAGAGACGGAGATATAAGGCGAACTTGAAGAGCACCTGAATGAATTGAACAGATTTGTAGCGCTGGTGAGGTGTGACATTAGGTGAGTATGGAACATCCCCAGAATGAAGGGGCGGGGGAAACGGGAGATCCCGAGAAAACTCACTGACCAGCGGCATCGTCCAGCACGAATCCCACATGTGAAAATCCGGAGACCAAACCCGTTGGAAATCGAGCCCGGATTGCCATGGCAGGAGGCAAGTACTCTAACCACTGCGCCAACCGCAGGCTCCTCCCTGAAGCGCGCATCAAATGCCGCGTCCCCACAACAAGCCAAGCGATAAATTAGCGTGCAAGATTCCTGCAGATCCATTTTTACTATGGAACTTTAGGCAGCGATCATATCATTTTATTGGTCTGTACCAAGATTCAGTTTACGTTCCTATCTGAGTTTTATATACATCATGTTAGTACATTTTGAAGTACGGCAGCCTGAAAAAGTCGTTATGTTAAAGGTCTTCGAAAATTCTTTTAGATGAGCATGGTGACTTTAACAATAACATTCCCTTCTTACTCGAAGTGCGTACGGATATAACGAAGTGTGTTGCGGTGAATTCACAAAATGATTCTTTCTTCGTTCTTAGTTCCTGCATCTCACAATCTACGCGGTTGCTCTTAAACGTTTATAGGCCTACTGGCGTAAAAGTGATTTATTCTTTACGTGTCTATTTAAAAATATAGTTTTTGAAAGGTTTTGATTCGTTAAGTCGTTTAGCTTCATGAAATACTGTACTCTTCAAACTTGGCTAAGACTCAGCTTTTTAGACGATTGTTTCTCAAGATATATGTAGCCTACCGGATTAGTTAGAGTTTGAGGTTAACAATTATGCTTGACCTCTGCAGAGATGGGTTTAATAAAATTATGATTTTTTACATTGGTACAATTGGCAGACAGAAAAAAAGTATTTATGAAGACACTGTATTGCATTTGAAGCGCGTTGTACCCACGCGTGAGAGACTTAAAAGCGACGGAGCTGTAAGGTCGACCTTGAAGCGCGCATCAAATGCCGCGTCGCCTCAACGATCCAAGGGCTGAGCTAGTGTGCAAGGTTCCTGTCGAACGGTTTTTACTATAGGACATTAAGCGGTGACCATATAATTTTATTGGTGGAAAGTCTGCAACTAAGTAAGTTCAGTGCAGGTCGCAATCTGGGTTTCACATACATCCGGTTAGTACATTTTGAAGTACGGAAGTCTGAAAAGGCCGTTTTTAGCCACCGTGGAGAGCTTAGAAATAGTGTTTTTTAATTAGCGTGGTGTCTTAACAATGATGTTCCGACCTTGCCTGAAGCTTGTTTTGTTTTCTTACGTTGGCAAAATGGGCGCACGTGGACCTGTTTACGAACGCACTTCAACGCATTTGAAGCGTGGGGTAGGCGGCCGCCTTAAAGGCACTTACGACAGTGCCCTAGAGAGAACAAAGCCAGGGATTTAAATGTTAATTTATAATCGGAAGGGTATAGTTACCCTTCAGAATATCGGTTTCGGACGGAAACCATTTTCTGCAGTATAAAGAAGACATGCATTGATACAGGAATTAAAATATAGAGAAAAAATAGAGTAGGTGTTTTCGAATGTTTCTCGATAATGAAAAATCATATTTACTCACAGTTTACAGGGCATCGAAAAAAAAAAAAAAACGTTCTGAAAGATGGACCCTGTAGCAATCGTGGGCCTCACAGAGATGAAGAAAGAAGTCACTGGTGTCACATGTACAGTAAATTCGACAAGAAACAAGCCTCGCCTAAATTAATATAACTTATGGTAGCGTATTCTTGTACTCGCCAATTCGTGAAGTAGGCAGCACCCTTAATTTGCGACGGTCACGCTTAACTAAGTAAGTAGCATACGGTTAACCTCGGAAGCCGCTTCCAAATTATTATTGACAGCTAGTAATTGGTTTCAAAAATAATATCACGGCTTGCTTCTTGCAAGAAATGAGATAACTGCTTTTTAACTGACACTAACGCATTAAAATGAATTTGAACAAAACACCAGGGTTTTCAAAACATTATGTACACTTATTTCCTTTTGAACATTTCACTAATCTGCTTGCGAGAAAGTTGCTTGGAGATAAGAATTTGAAGACAAATACAAGTGGTTTTTATGTACGAAAATTTTTGATCTCTTACTATATTTTTGTTGTGACTGATTCGAATGAATGAGAAGGCTTTACGCCTCGACGACAGCGAGGTCAATAGAGACGGATACATAGACTACATCTTCACAAAAGAACAGGACGCTGGGAGAGAAATCAGCCATGTCCTATGTTAAGGGTATTCAAGTGCGATAAAATCATAATTTTATATCTTTATAAAATAGTATTAGTTTTGTAGACGATACTTGTGAGTACAATTTCCTCTTTCGAAACAATTTTAGCTCTCATAGTTTTCCCATGACGTTACGACAAAGTCAAAATTTCCTTGTTCTGCTGCCATGCAAATAGTGATAACCAACTGACCCACATAAACAAAATAATTCACTGTGATATTAAATCCCATGAGCTATGCAATTAAGGATTTAAATGACCATAACGTAGTATTTTGAATTTTTTAAAAAATCTCAAAAGTACAGGAAAAAAATAGAAAATTCGGCAATTTTTTTTTAAATACAAAAATAGTTCACGAGATTAAAAAAATATATTTTATTACATAGCCCGCCATATGTTATTTCACTGTGAATTATTTCACTTATATAAGTCAATTGATTTTCACTATTTGCTGCCAATTTTGACTTTGACGCACCGTTATGAGAAAACTATGCGAGTTAAAATTGTTTCGTAAGATGAAAGTGTACTCACAAGTATAATTTATAAAACTAACAATATTTCATAAAAATATAAAATTATGATTTTACCGCACTTGAACATCCTTAAGGAGAAAATTCGGGAAACTACGAAAAACTGAAATTAGGACGGCCGGGTAATGGAATCGAACCCGGGTCCTCCCGAACACGTGTTCAACGTGTTATTGTTGCGTCATTTCGCTCAGTGTGATGTATTGGAAGACTTATTTTTATTTCAAAGACATTCAACAAAAACTATTTTATACATGTTATAAGAGTCTTATATACTTGTAATATTTCATCAAATATTAATGTGAGGATAATAAAATGGTAAAACACAATTTATAAAAATATAAGGAAATTATGATAATTTACATTTTTTTACATTTTGCAATGCAAATCTTACAATTGCACCACACGATATAAATTAATATGCATCTCATAACAATATTGTTTTGTAATGAATGACACCAATACAGATCAAATACGTTAAATAAAATTCATTACGTATATTTTAACGTACTTGTATTACTTTTTTCAGACAGTATTAAACTAAAATAGCCTAACACTAAGCCATGATTGATGGCGAAGTGTTAGATTAAATAGAAATTACTTCATGAAGTTAATATGATTGCAAGTAACACTCAGGCTGAAATTTAACATTCGTGTAACAGTTGTATGTGTAATATACCTACACTTTTTTAAGAGTACGTAAAGTCCTTAATTTAACGTTTTTAAAATTATTTTCTCTTTGACTATACAAAGTCTGGCGAAATTTACAGCGTGAACCTACGTGGTATAAATTAATTTAAACCACAGAGTGTGAGAGAGAAGGAGGGATACTCGAAAGCGCGCGACGACGTACATAAAGGAATCATCTCCGCTACCTCCACGTCTGGTTAGGGCTCCGCATCTCATCTGAATGGCGCAGAATTCAGGAACACAGCGAGGATGAAGCATATCGCCGGGAAGCACCGAAGACAGCCGCGAGTCTTTTCATCATCTTGCTCGCTCGATGAAAGCCCGCCCCGCCGTGTTCTGGCGGCAGGCTCCAAGGCTTCAGCAGGCGGACGAGGGTTGAATACTGGCGAGGGTGGTGGCGGTGATGGTGGGTGGGGGCAGTGGTTAGCCTTCCCTCGTAACGAGATCAGGAAGCGACGATGCGGATAATTACAGCCCCTTTCCTTCGTCATACCGGTCCTCCACCTCTTGCACCCGCCCCATGGTTGTAGGCAATCATTCACATTTCCAAGAGGCGGGGCGGCAATTCCCGACATGCACGTCATCGGCCGCAGCGCCGATAAAGGCGTGATCCCCCGTCCGTAACGTCCTACGCCCCTTCCCCCTCCTCAACATTTCCAACCTTGCTTCAGTGACGTCACACGCCGCAGAGGTGAGCCTAGGTGGTTGTCTGGGTGAACGTATTTTACGCGGAAGCAGTAAGGGCGACATAGGAAGCATAACACACCTCATCCTAGCCTCTAGGTGCAAGTCACACAAATAACATGCAGTCTTCTCGTCGACAGCTCGCCTCTGTGAAACATTCGGGGCTGACCCCATCATTTTATGACGTAGTATTTGAGGTAAATGTGTATTTAACATGCTCTATAGCTAGGGCACGGTAGTTTTCGCGAAAATATTTTCGCAGCACTTTGTTTCAGTGCCTTACGTGCGCAACTGCATTTCTGCTTTGTGGTCAGTGATTGGATGTCCTAACATACAACGTCTGGAGGTTAAACCCGCAAATCACAGACATGATGTGTCACAGTTATCCATGTACTGATTGGCACAGTCAAATGAATAATAACTCTGCACAAAAACACTTTGCCAAAAATCATTAAGTTGAGCTGCAGGTGTGCACGTAAGGCACTGAAACAAAATGGGGCAAAAATCTTTTCGCGAAAACTACCGGGCCCTACCTATGTCTTCTAAAAGAACCTGCGCCATTATTTCCACACCTAACAAGGACAGCAAAAACACCCATTTCCGCCATTTTTTCGGCTGTGAAAAAAGAAACTTCAAAGATACACGGAGTACCTGAACGGGTGTAACAGTGTGTAACGTTCTTTGAATGCTATTCCTAAGTAGACAACTTTTTTGCACACTGAGCATTTTTTGAACATACTTGTAGCTACCAGTCGAAGCTCTACACACCACTCGGCGGCCCGGGCAGGCGGCCAGAATGCAAGTGCGGGAAAAGGGAGAAGTATCCCGTGAAAACCCAAGAGCCAGCGGCAACATAAGCCACGTTTTCTGTACTTACGGAAAAAGGGAGAGACTTCAACAGGGGACCGAGCCCGGTTCGCCTTTGTGGGAGGCGAGTATAGTCTTACCACTACATCACCGCGGCCTCATTGACTGATGGCACTAGGATGTTTCCACGATGATATGACGGACTTTCAAGGATGAGGGAGAAAGGCTCAAGAAGCAATGCGAGATAAGAAACTACGGTATTAATTCGCCTCAATCGAATGTTACTAAGAAAATCTTCGTGGGATGTCTAGTAAAATAAAGTACGAAAACTTGCGGAGTTTAGCATATACAGCATGCATTAAGAATGGAGTGTGTTAATTTTGGGTGGTTAGGTCATGGGAAATAAAGTATAAATTATATGTTCATTTGGTCTGTAAAGCAACTGCAGTGCTACCCTGAAAATCGACTGTAAAATTTAATTAATTTTATTGCATACAGTAATACCAATCTATATTATAAGCAGTAACGTTTAAATAGTGTCAAAACAACGAAAGGCCACGTAGTTTTCGGGTTTATTTGAAGAAATGAAGATTTAAAGTCAGTATTCACTGTTGTATTACTGCCACTGTAATTCACTTTACGGAAAATTTTAACATACATTTTCGACATATTTGTTTTCCGTCCTATAGGGCCATGAACTTTTCGCGAAAAGAATTTTGCCCCAGTTTGTTTCAGTGACTTACGTTCACATCTGCAACTCTGCTTCGTGTTTATTGGCTGCGTGTGAAGTGACGTCTCTCATTTCACTGAGCCAATCACAATATTGTTACTGCAACACCATACGCCTGTGACTTGTGGATGGAAGCCCAAGACTCGCCAGAGTTCAAACATCCAATCTCTGACCACGAAGCAGAACTGCAGATGTGCACGTAAGGCAATGAAACAAACCGGGGCAAAATAATTTTTGCGAGAATTTCATGGTCCTTTGTATAAAAAGAAGAACTTTGCAACATGATGTGTTCAAAATGACGTTCTTCAGAGTCGATGCAAGTATGGGTTGTAATGAACGTCACTGCAGTTGTTTTAACAATGTTTCTGGCAGCTGTGGTTCCCTCGGCAAGAAACTTTATTCACTATTATCCAACGAGCAAACGCCAAATGAAATCATATCAGGTAAAAGACCCTGCCAAGAAACAGGAAGACCATCTTCTTAACTAGTTTTTAGTGCAGCTCCTATTTAAAGAATTTACAACCACAGTCATTTCGAAAGTGAGCTGAGTCATTTCGAAAGTGAGCTGATGCCTTCCAATATTTCTGATTTTACTGATTCGGTGTTCTCAGTAACGTCAGATACAGTTCCGATACTGTTGGCGAGTATTGAGGTTACTGGCAGTCACTAACACGACATTTTGCGTAAAGCCCTGCACAAGGCTAGGAGTATTACCTAACCACAATATTCACTGGAGCTTGGAAAGACTGTGTTTCAAACACATGTGTCAGAACCACACATTCTAAAGTAATCTTTTTACAGCCTCAAGCGAATATCAGTCAAGATATTACAAGCATAATTCGAACTTCTATAGAGACAAAACTGAATGGAATGAAATTAATGCTGTACCGCCACTTCAGAATTAAAACCTATTATTTAAAACTGTACTTCTAAGATCTCAAAAGATAGAAGCTATAAAGTGATAGTGTGTATATTAACGCAAGTTATGAGAGTAAAAAAAATTTCCTTAACAGCCACGAAAAATTTTCTTCAAGGTATTTAGCTTACAGTAAATAAATATTTCGTTACAACAAACATAAACTTCAAAAAAATTAGGTATATTTTGTGTACTAACCTATTTATTTAAATAATTTCTTTGAAAACAGTTGATTTTATTTTTTGCAAACGTAACGTCAACTACAACATACATTTCCGTAAACATTTCTGTTTCGCCGTTTTAACTGCAACACAGTGTTTTTGTTGCTATCATTGCCATATACTTTACACAAATATATTTTTCGGTAAAACTACTTTTTGTGATTCGTGTCCAAACAAAATTATCATTTGCCAGCCGTAATCTATTTTATGTTGTGTTTAAAATTATATGAGTCATAAACTGCCTGTAATATTTTTATATACAAACATTTTTTTTTAATTACAGTAGTTGTCAGGCCTCATATAACCATACTTCGGGTATCTTCGGCAGGGGTTCGTTTTCCTTATTAAAGTAGAGTATCGAGGGCATGCTGAACAGTTTCTAGGACAATATGGTGCACTCATCTCTGAACAAAGCCAGTACACACTCCTGTTAATATAAGAGGTTCGCGTCAGCAGAACTTTAGATACCCTTGAGTGGAGTCTTCTTGCCTTCGCGCATCCTTCCACGACGTCTCTTGGAAATATGTCTTCGGCCAAGCAATACTGCAAGACTCTTAGTATTTACGTTCAAAATATAATTTTTTTAAAATATTTTCATTACGAAACAAATGCAAAATTTATCCTTGACAGACTCCACACTTCAAAATTTACTAATCGGATGTATGCGGAACTAATAGAAAAAGTGCACTAAAATTCGCTACAGGCTAGCCACCAATGAAATTATATGGTCACCTCTTACAGTCCTAAAAATGGATCTTCAGGACTCTTGCACGCTAGTTCAGTACTTGGCTCGGTGTGACGATGTGGCATTTGATGTGCGCCTCAAGGTCGCCCTTATGGCTTCCACACTTCTGAGCCTCTAACGCGCAAAATCGCTCGAAGGAGGCGGCACCCTACTACAAAAAACAACTCACACCTATCAACAAAAAGTCATGAAAACACGGATTATGAAACAATCAAAATACACAAAAAAAATACGTAGACTGGGCGAATTACAGTTTCCACTTCACACAGTTAAAATATATTATTTACAGTAAAGAAAAATTGTTCATTCAGAATGTTTGCTTCGTAGTAACTAAATCTTGCTTTAAGATAAATAAAAACACAACTTACTTCGTGATGTGATTAATGTTGAAATACATTAATGGCAGTTACAACAAACCATACACGAATAATTTCTTTGCAACAAACCTACCATTTATAACTATTTCTTTGCCGCAATAAATTTGTTATGCAGCTAAGAATGAGTTTTTAGAACGATTCCTTCAACCAATACCAACTTACCCTACCTTATAATTATCCAAATTCAAGTTCTGTATGTCTGCCTAGGTTAGTGTGCTTTGACTTTATTTACACGAGTACATTATCTGTTAACTCTGAAATACATTACGAATGTAATAAGCTTTTGTAATGTAATTAACTCCCCCGTGGCAATTGTTATTGTTTGACAACAAAAATTAATCATGACGCACTGTTAAAATTAACAAATTAAATTCTTTTAGGCCGAAACTTATTCGAATGTTGATTTCAAAACAGAAGAGGTAAGTGTGAGCCACCTTGAATAATATATAATTAGCCTCGCATGGATCATTCAAATAACATGTTTATATAATGTACAGGTTCATTAATCTACGATAAGTAACAAAGTACTAGTAAATATCTTAGAAGTGGGTTATTATAAATCGATTAAAAAATTAAATAACTTTGTATCGAGTTCGTCAATACTAAAGTGAGAGATTTTGGTCAGCACTCAACATCTAGGTCTATAGCGTGAGGGGTGACATGATGTGAGTACGGAGCAATACCGGAATGAAAGGGCGAAGGAAACGGGGAGATCCTGGAGAAAACCCGCTGACTTGTTTGTCTTCCAGGAAAGCTTTTCTTGAAGCGTGCGAATGACGCATTCTGCGCTCTAGCGACAGACTTGGTTAGCTTCTAGTGGGAGATGCGCGCTCTCGGCTCCGCTTGGAGCTTGGCAAAATCGGCGTCACGTAACGTGTGGGAGCCTGGAAATTTAAAACATTCTGTGTTTTGTTAAAAATGTCTAGCAATCCGCTGAAAAGTAATCAAAATTGTTGTGTTGTGGGGTGCAGTGCCACCTACAGTAACAGTGTTGCTGGTACGAAATTGCTCACAATTCTTAACGAAAAGCAGCATGGGTTAAGACGAAAGGCGTGGATTGCGGCAGTAAAATGCGACACGACTAACAGAAACTCATGGACTCCAATTAAAAATTCGCGTGTTTGGAGCCAACATTTCATTAACTGCAATTGGTGTCTTATCAAATTTTAGTGCTCCACTTATCAAATCACGTGAGTAAACACAGGAGGCAATGTACGTACATTGTGAGTTTAGCATTTCAAGTAACCTAATTTTGTTACAGAGGTATAGAGTACTTTTCTCGAATAAAACACAAATTATTATTACACAGTCACAGTTATGATGTAACAATTTTAAAACAATACATTTGTAACTTTATAAAATGGCTTATGTACTAGTCAGTCTGTGTGTACAGCACAGTACAAATTAACTTATGTTTCCGTATACGGTCTCTCACTCCTGGTGTTCAAAATAAAATCTTTGCAACGTTGGAACAACATCCGCTAGGAAAGTTTCATTCCGCGGTACAGTCATTGTTACGCTTCCTTTAGCAAAGTAAACAAATAAGTCGCATAAATTCAAATTCAAAACATACATCGGAATCTGAAATTGAGTGTAGTAAATGTGACTTTCTTTCAGTTTTATTTCACATTCATGCGAGACACACAGGTAAGGTATATTGCTCTCATTTCCCTGAACTACAAACTTATCTTGGCAGGTAAACGTACGTTTGACTCTAAAAGAAAAGAGCCACTGTCACAGACTATTATCCCGTCTGGACTACAACACAACCACGGCTGTTCCTCTTTAATGCATACTCCCATCTGTTTGACACAACTCTGATGTACTTTACAATACTCAGCTACAGCTGCTGGTTCAGTGTCCCTACTATATCTTAGTGCAGGTGTATTAACACATTTGCGAACAATGCAAGATTCCGCTAGCTTTTGATAATCAACCATCCTCAGCGTTTTAACGTAGTGAACTTGTGTACTGGCAGATATACGTAGTTTTCTTTGTTGAATCCAAACAAAACACTTATACTGGCTTATTGTTTCAACAGCTATACAATATTTCTGCTGCGTTGTAACTTTTACAAAAGTATTATAAAATTGTAGCACATGTTCGGATAGCATGGAAACGTAATTTACGAGAGTCAGTGCTAAGTTAAAATCAGATACATTTCTAACTGAATAACACAAATGCTCAACGTGAAAGCTCTGATTTTCTAGTGAACTAAAACATCTTATCAAGTCCCCTCTCTCGCTTTTTCTACAGCACTATCAATCACGTTTTGTACAATTGACTTAACTATTTCATGCATATCGGTACATTGTTGCAGCCTGTTTGTCTTGGAAGAGTCCCTCTCGCAATTTACGAAGGAGCACAATGCAGCAATGTGTTTGCAACATTTTGATTGACCTGCTTTGCATTGACGTTCACCTGTCAGCAAGTTTCTGTTTACATCAATAACGAAATGTTTTCAGTATTTACATATCATAATACCCAAACTTAAAGGTACAGAAACATCATTCGTATATATTTACCTTAATTAGCCTATAACATTGTAGTGAGGTTGGTGTATACTAGTTTCTCTCAAACACGTGCCATGTACTAAATTATGCCCCAGCCTTTCTTTAACGTCGAATAAATGGTTACTTTCACTTAAGTTTCGACCTTTCTTTAACATAGACGCCCTAAAGTAAGAGGAAAACTCAATTTTCTCAAAACCTACAGAAATAATCGTACGCATTTCTGCTGACATGTAAGCTTTTCTCTAAGCTAATCTGTCGGTTACTGCGGCCAGTAGCTGTCATGGATGGTCCTTTCAAATGCAAGCGTGAACAAGGAGAATCTGTAATCTGATCCCCAGTCAGGCACGACTCTCTCCCACTCTGTTGTAACTAGTCTCCGCTAGGGGCGTCACTAAGCTTGCAACGCCTAAATCGCACGCTCCCTATAGCTAGAGATGATGGTTTATCGCGGGAAAACTAGACTGTTTGCTGGGTTTCAACCTACGTTCAGCTTACCAGAAGATTACTGGCTTTCGTTTGTATGTGGAGCTATTGCCCTATTTGACTGAGCCTATAATAATATATGTATATAGGATATCCATAACAATCGTATAATAAGCACAGCAAGTGAATCCTTGGCTTAACTGGAGACGGAAATATCACTGGCAAAATATTATACGATGACATTTTACACACACAACGTGGCAAAATAGCACTGTAGTTAGTCCCTTCTTGCGCTCCACTTATCTTACTACTACTACTGTTCTGGCCTGCGTATTATAGGTCCAGGTCACGGCCGTAGAAGAACAGGTCTGGACACTCGCCTGAATATTTGACCCCCTTGTTGTTTGGCTGTAGTTCACCAAGTTACCGAGAATATTGTGTTTTATTGGCGCTTCAGTTAAGGCGGTCGGACTAAACTCAGCCCACTTCCTTTCCGCTAAAATAAACAATTTATCAAAACGTATTTTTTATCAATTTATGAAACACTTCCTTCGCTCACAAATTTAAGAAAAGGCTCCAGCAATCTTTATTTACTTCATAAATTTAACAATGGAAAAAGGTTGTCGTAGTTTGAGTCCGACCGCCCGAATCACAGCGCCAAAAAGTAGGCCTACGACATTCTCGGTAACTTGGACGAACTACAGCCGAACAACAAGGGGGTCAAGCAAAATACATTGTTAGATAGGCGAGTGTCCAGACCTGTTCTTCTACGACCGTGGTCCAGGCTAAAATCCAGAGCAGTCCAAACATGATTCTACGTTTACTTGACGTAACAGACATTAAATAATACGTGGACGTGTAGTGCAAGAGGGGTCTAACTCCGTGCAGTGTTGCCACACTGTGCACGTAAAATGGCATGGTAAAACATTTTGTCACGTACACTGTCGTCTCTAATTTATCGCAGGATTCGCGCGGTGTGCTTATCATGCGGCATTTTCTACAACTGTTCATAGCACGGTAATGCATCTATAGGTCATTCGGGATAAAGTGAGCACTAAAAATTTAACCTTTGAAAAATATCACTAGCCGTTGCTGCATACAATTCTACATTGACTATAGTCGCTTTACTGCTTGTATGGTTGGCAGCGAAATTACGCAAATATAGTCCCGTGTATTTTCTTATTTAAATTAAACAAAATTGAGATAAAAGCAACCGAAATAGACATTATTGTATTTTATATAATTAATAAAGTTTCTTTTAAACAAACTGTACGAGTTTATACTGACTGTACAATTAATCTCAGACGCGCAAACATCAAGTGACGTGTCCAGTGAGGTTAGAAATTTCCCATCGTTAGCCGTTACAAGCGCAAATATATGAAATGGCTGAAAATAGAACTTAAGATGGGCTTTTTTGAGTGCTCACTTTATTCCGAACCGCCTATAAAGTGGCTGTATTGCCTCCTCTTTGGTAACTCGTGGTTCTGTTTTGATACAAAAAAAAATATTTTTCCACTCTCTTAACTTAACTCTTATTCATGTTTACTTTGCCTTCTGCTCAGAAGATGACATTTACACAAGTCCTATCGCATGAGTATACCGTTACGCGTACTCATGTTTACACACCAGGCACAAGCTGAACGGACTGTATGGTTCAAGATCCAAAGTTACTAAACTTTTGGAGGGACAAGCTGAGAAACATTTGCATTATTTTAAAATTATGAGTTACTCGTATTGTCCATTTGATTTCTTTAAGAATAACTTTGGCTAAGCTCTATATCTAGCTGGGTAAAAAAGTTTTTTCTCAAATAACCGTACTAGGCCTTGACATTACAGTATGAAAAAATTAGCATTAGCAATTCTTAATTTAAGATTATGGGCCTGTATTTCCATCGCCTCCGTTCGGCTAGAAGTTATTATTAGTAATGTTTGTAATAAAAAATTATTCGTTACCTACCTCTCTTCGTCCATAGTTAAAACATAGTTCCTTAAGTAAATCCTCACTGATTTATAAGTAAGTAGTAATTTTTATGTAGCCTACCACGAACTTAAATCTTGTAATAAAATGTTCACATTTTCTTGTTTATAGTTACAAATACTTAACATTGTGCACTGTCTTCGGTTGTGACTATAAGCGCAAAAACCTAGACCTAACAAACTTATAGGCTATAATAGTTTTTCTACGAATATGGTGTTTCTGATAGTTCAAACTAGTATTTGACCATACATCCATAGAATGCCCTCCTGTTGTTGCTTTGCTTATTTCTGCTCAAAGTGAACTTTTCCAGTTAATCTAAAGTATCTTTTCTTAATTAGTGTAGCTTGTATTGGCCAACCCATTATTATTTTTTTTAAATTTGCATTTAGAGCTCAACATCAATAACCACATTGAATTTTTTTTTTTTAAATTCTGAGGAGCAGTATTAAAACTGCAATTTTACAAATTCTATTTACTTTGCTCTACAATACAGGTATCACGACTGAGCTGTTGATGCATAGCAATCAGTCCAGCCAATTATGAATATTAAAAGCATTACTAGACTAATTGTGGCGTAATTATACGTTTATTATTCAACCGTGAAACTGTATGCTGGCACCAAGTAAATAGAATCTACAGTATAATCGCAAATTTTTACATTTTTTTCTTCTCAGAATTTCTAAAAGCGGAACTTGAAAGAATCCAGTATGGCGAGTTAAGCCGAGCAACAACGAGTCGTTTCTTCTTCAGAATTTCTATTATCTCTCTTACAAACTTACCTCCGCCAAAAGTCTGAATAAAACATCCAGAACAGAGGAAAACAAGTTTTCAAAGTTCCGTGACCTCTTCCACAAATTGCATCATTATTAAAACAGCGTCGATAGTGGAACACTTGCTGACCTAGTTTGATCGTATAAAGCCACACACAACTTCTCTGCAAATATCGGGCATCTCTGGCGGACAAACACGCACGTCTGGACGCGTATTTTCGATCAAGTTTCTTTCTAGTAAAGAACTGATGTAACTCACCTAAATTTTTGCGAAACGCTATTCTTTCCCCAACACTTCTAACGCATTGAGCGGCCTTATGGGAAGATTCTAGATTATCGCAAACCTCGGTTATGATTTTGAAACGGGGAAACCAACATGCCTTTTACAGTTTAATCGCATGATACTATAATCAACTTACTAATGTAGTAGATTACATTACGGCACCTCATGTCCAAAGGATCCTTTGTGAAGTTCGTTTATAAAACACTGGTCATAATCTAATAGTGCGTTATTAAATTCTCAGCGTTTCAAGCTGTCAAGCACTCAAAATAAATCGTGTGTCAGAGATACTTGGTCCTAACATATCATAATTCTCTCTCTCTTTCTCTCTCTCTCTCTCTCTCTCACTCTCTCTCTCAGAGCGAGCTGAACATTGACGTCACGTGACGGACACAACGAAGACCGACACATTATATATAACGACAATGATAGCATCTGGTTGGCCAGCAAAACCTCTTCACATAAAAAGTGATAAATCACTGAATTTAATTAATGGTAATTTAACCAGCGAAATTCTTAACGTTACAATTTAATTCACGTGAAAAACTCGTTAACGAGGAAGTTGAGGAACGCCATTGCCAATTTAACGTTGGGTACGCCGTTGATTGATGGCGTTTTGGTTGACGTCTAGCTTAGCCACAAAAGTGATATTGATTTTCCTTGTGCCCTCTGCGCTAATCTGCGCCTCGAGAAACGATTGGCAATTTTTCCAACACCTTCTCAGCCCGTATTGCGTGAGGTTGACGAAATCATAGTTCCTTGCCATCATTAGTCACTGGAGACCTTGCATTTTCACGAAAAGATTTTTGAATCTTTTTGTTTCAATATCTTGCGTACACATCTGTAGTTCTGATTTATAGTCAGTGATTGGTAGAGATGGTGAAAAATCGCGAGAATGTTTTCTGCCAACGTATTCTGCAAATCAGTGTAGCGTCCTGCGTCATGTATTATTGGCCGGCGGTTATGTGGCACAGTCTAGTTGTTTACAGACGAATCACAGACGTCCAGTAGTAGCGCACAAGAGTTATCGTTGGTCCAGTCAAATAGTAACTCGCCAGCAACGAAATAAAAGCGGCATAAATGAATACATTACACTGAAGCCTAGCAAACAGTCAACTTTTCCCGCGTAAATCACCTTTTCTAGTGGAGGATCTTTTAGCTTTCTCGCGTCTTGGAATTCTAATGGTAAATCGCAGACGTGTGGTGCCTCATTAACATGATTGGCGCAGTCAAATATGCGGCGACTCCGCACAAAGGCAAGTTGCCAATAACCATGAAGTAGAGCTGCAGATGTGGACGTGAAACAATAAAATAAACTGATGCAGAAATATTTTCGCGGAGTATGAAAACTCTGTTAATCGCTGACAAAGAGTGTTTCGTAACACGGTAAGGATGACTTACGACTGTTAAAGCATGACTCATATTTTACTAATCTAAGCGGTTCTAGTCCTTTCTAGAAGTTGTAACCATATTTAAATACTTGCTCTTATGTGACGATGAGATCAACGTACACTGTAAAAGAACTTCCTAAAATGTTTAGGAAGTAATTAACCTAAACGTAATACGGGACAGTTACCATACTTCCGTCTTGTAACTATGCAAACTTTTACAGTTGTTACAATACAAGTCTTGTAACTTTGGTACACATTTGAGTGTTTTATAAAAAAAGTTTAGGAGTGCTACCTTGACTGTCTGGGAAACGATTCTACCATACCTACGCTCCTGTACACACCTTCGTCAAGTTTACAAACTTTTTCTTAGAGAGTACATAACTGAAGGTTCGAAATGCGACAGTTTCTATTTCCGGCAGCAAGCATGATTTAGTAAATATCCTTTCCGTGTTCGGTACTGGAGGTGTCTGTGACAGCAGACATGTAGTACAAACCTCCCACAATTAAGAGGACGAGTAACTCACTTCGAGAAGACACTGCCGCTGACATTAAAATGCGAAGCAAACGGTTTATTTTAAACGGAATGCGTATAGCTATCTTCAGCGGGTATAGGCAGCAATACTGGTGCAAGTCCAAGGCGATGTGTCGTGTAGTGAGATGCAGATGTTTCCGCACAGAAACGAAAAGAAAATACTTCTTCAGTTTGCAATATTTGCACAAACAAGTTCCGCTTAACTTCTCATTACATGAAGTACTTGTATATTCAACAAAAAGAGTTGTTTGAAGTGCAGCCTTCAGAATTGTTAGAAATTTTAATTCTTGTGTTAAAGAGGCTACATAACGATATTCCCTTTTCGCCAGTGGGGAAGGGGAGAGCAGAGACGAAAAGACCCCCTCGTCTCTCATAAAGGCGACCGGACTTTGATTCTCGTTGGAATCTCACACGATTTACGTATATACGGTAAGTTTGTCGTACCTTCTCGGGGTGTTATCGTCCCCCCTGTCCTAGCAGGAGAGTTCAAGATCTCGCTGTTAAGGCGGGGTCTTGTCACATTTACTTACATTTATAAATCATAGCGATACTGCAACCACAATTACTAAAAAAAATATTACTATAGTGCTTTAACATTAGACAAATCTTCGACATTAGTAGCCAATTTTTACATACGTACTACCGTATGATTTAAAAAGAGCGAGAAATACGCATAATTAAAAAAAATGTATGACTAATTGCGCCATTAATACTGGTCAGATGCTATGGATTTACGAGTTTATAGCTACGATATACATTTACTACAGCGCGATAACGAAATATTTTTAACGCATTTTCCTAATCAGCCTACAACTCTGCACGCTCCATTGTACGACGAAAGACAAGTGAACTCGAGTGAAGGGATCTGGTTAGCGCTTAGCGGATATATCTAGATAGTCATACGACACGAGGATGGAGCTGTGTCGGAATCACGGTCGTAGAAGAACAGGTCTGGACACTCGCCTATCTACCAATGTATTTTGCTTGACCCCCTTGTTATTTGGCTGTAGTTCGTCAAGTAACCGAGAATGTCGTGTTTTATTGGCGCTTCAGTTAGTGCGGTCGGACTCAAACTTCGACAACTTTTTTCCATTGTTAAATTTATAAAGTAAATAAATATTGCTGGAGCCTTTTCTTAAATTTTTAAGCGAAGCAAGTATTTCATAAATTGATAAAAAAATACGTTTTGATAAATTGTTTAGCTTAGTGGAAAGGAAGTGGGCGGAGTTTGAGCTCGACCGGCCGGATTACAACGCCAAAAATGTATAGCATTATCGGTACCTTGACGAACTGCAGCCAAACAAACAAGAGGGTCAAGTTTCCAGGCGAGTATCCAGACCTGTTCTACGGCGGCCGTGGTCGGAATGCAAGGGCGTGTGTAACGGAAGTATCCCGAGAAAAACCGCCAGACAACGGCAACGCCCAACAAGTTTCACGCATGTGAAAATCTAGAGCTATTCCCTCCCGGGAATTATACCTAGATTGCCGTGGTGGGAGGTGAGTGGTCCACCGCGGAGTAACGTAAATAAATTTAGTACACTAAAAAAATATGAGGTATTTAGAAGCTCAGGTGAGCAGCGGTTGTCAGTGGAACAATTAGTAAATATAGCTATTAGGCCCAGGGGACCGCGCGTCGCTACAAGATTATCATTATTTTATACGTGATACTGATTACAGGATATGGAGGCAGTCCGTCGCCAGTCCCCAACTTGGAATACCAGAAACGAATGAGGGATGACATTAAGACCATACTCTCTAGTTTCTACTTTTTTAGCGATATTAATTTTTTACGCCTAAACGAGAGCAGATAAAAAAAATCTGTTTGGCAGTTTTGTTTAAAATCGTCTTCTCCATGTTTGCTGATTTTTTCAATGCAGATAATACTTTTTTTTTTTTTTTAGATAAATATGTCATTAACGAAATTCTGGTTGACATTTTACTCGAAACCGAATAGTAATTAGCTATCACGGCGAAAGCCATTTCAAACAAAACTGCCAACACATTTTTGATATCTGCTATCGTTTAAGTTTTAAAAAATAACTATCACAAAAACAGTACAAACTAAAGAGCATGGCCTTAAACGAGACTAAGGTTAATTCTACTACAGATTAGAAAGAAAATACGTTGATTATGGGAGAGCTTAGCACAGGGAAAATTTCTGCCGCTAGTTTCGCTTCAATCGCTAAGAGACCAGATATATAAGAAATCGTAGTAAAATAAAATTTATATAAACTTGGGAATTATATTAGTCATTTAATTTAATTTTAAAGTGAAAAGAAACCGATTTCGCATTTTAAATTATTAACTTAATGTAACTTAAAATTAAGGAAAGTTCTGTGATTGGTCAATTTGGTCCACTAGCGATACCAGCGCTCAAGTGGCAGAAGTTTTCCCTGTTCCAAACTTACAACATTGATCTTTCTAACCTGTAGTAGAATTAACCTTAATGAGACCCAACACGTTTGCGGCATGGCTGCCGCTTGTGTGACAGGACCGCCCTCGTGTACCTGATTCCGAAGGCTTAACAGGAGACAACTTTCAGATGTTTATACCGAGGAAGACGCCACTCCCCTCTCTCAGTCCCTGACGGCCAGGGCTCATCATAGCCTTGCAGCCAATGATAATCTGACAGGGTAGTTGAATACCACTGACAGAAGGAGATAACGCTCCTTCCAATCGCGGTAGCAGGTAGTGAAAACCTACTCACCTAGAAACGGAAACACCCACAGGTTAGCTGTAGGGATCCACCTTGCTTTGGGCGAGGCTATCCGACCACCACGAAACCGCTTCGAGGACGAAAGAGTCCGACCCGTGATCGGCTCAGCACAAAGCTGGAGCTTCACAGCCATTCCCATGAGTACCTGCGAAATATCATGCACTGAGTTTTCACCCGAACAGATGTCCACCTTCCAGGGCTCCAGGAACCCATCTCCAAATCAACATGACTCAAAATCCGTAACGCAGTACAACACTGCGTGTCTCAGTGGGGACACGCGATTTGTAGGCTGGGGCTTCTGTACCGTGGAAACCGGCCTAAGAGAACACCGCCGTGGATCTACCCTTTTGTGCACCATCAGTCCGGTCTTCGTCCTCACTCCATTAGCCGTAGTGCAAGCACTTCCATTTCCAGTCCTGACCTCGAGCAGGTGGAGATTATCTTGAGTGTGAGAGTCTGTATATTCACATCACACCCCATTGCAGGTTGTTTTGGAGGCAGGGGGGAGAGTAGGCTGGACTACACCAGTCAGAATAAGAGTATTGTGACTCCGTATTTCTATAATTTGCCAAGGCAAGTGAGAGTAAAATAATCCAATCACAGACGATGTACCAGAGCTGCAGATATGCTCATAACGCATTGAAACCAAATATTGCAAAAATGTTTTCGCCATAAAATCGTGGCTCTACGTATTCATCTTGCAGCAGTCTAGACTTCTCAGTCCTATACACAAACTATAGTAAAATCGAATGTTCATTGGCTTCTACCCGTACAAGCAGGTAGCACGTGTTACCCAATGAGTTATTTCCTTATTTATTACTGTCTTGCAATCGTCAAAAGTGTGTAAAAAACAGCTGTCGTCCAGTCACAGAATTGACAGTGAAGTATACACTATTTACGTTCAACATGGCTGTACAAACCATCGCGAAATACCTGTGTCTCGAGACGTCAGTCAGACTTCTATGAAAGCTGAGGCTGTGCACTCCTCTCGGTAGTCTAAGTAAACCACAGTACATTTTATAGAAGAATTACACTTTTTCACAGTTGTGTTCACATTACTTTTTACAGCTGTTATCGTGGAATAAGCAGTGTTTTCTCCTTTCACAGCTGATTTTTTCACAAAAACACTCACACGACTCTGAAACTGCGCTGTGCATCCAAATGGCAATAATTCTCCTGTAGACATTTTTACACGTTATAGTTAGAGATAATGATTTGTCGTAGGAAAACTTGACTGTTTGCTGGATTTCAACGTACGTTCAGCCTACCATAACATTATTGGCTTTCACATGTACGTGGAGCTGTTATCCCATTTGACTGAGCCAATAAGAATTCCGCTCTTGAAATATTTTATGCCTGTTATTGATATGCAGACAGCTACGGAGTGTCAAACGTGTAATCACCCAATCATACATGTTGCGAGAAACTACAGTGTTTTCAAGGATATGTTGGCACAAACAATTTTCGCGATATACCATCATCTCTAGTTAAAGTCTTCTGCGCTGTAGAAAAATTCAATTCTTATGAGTAGAGACATGCAAAATTCGCGTTATCATTCGGTAGAAGAGTAAACTTCACTTTCCTATACATAACAGAACATAATCTGACATTCAATTGGCCACGAACTTTCGTGTGTTGTAATTTACGCGTGTTACGTCTATACAGAGATAGGTCTCTCTACAGTGTAAGCATTCTCCGCAGCAAGTCACGACAATATCGGCCAGCGGGAGACGTCGAACGAGCCTATAGTCACTTGGTGTCTAGTCAGCCGTCAGAAAATAACGCGAATTCTGCATGTCTCTACTTATGAGTAGAGATGATGATATATCGCTAAAATGTTTTGTGCCAACATACCTTTCAAACGCTGTCGATTCTTGCAACATATATTATTGGTAGAATCACAATTATTTCGCGTATTCGTCTGGTAGCAGCCTAGACTTCTCAGTCCTATTCATGAACAAGGCATGGTTGATTGTTAGAGGTACGTCAATTTCGCAAATACATTCCAGGTTAAGTTGAACGCCAAAAATATATACTTCATAATCACGTGTGTGATTAGCTGGCGGCTGTCACGAAACGCATTTGACTACTGCAAGCCAGTAGTAAATAAGGAAATGATTCATAGAGCTATCGCCTGTAAGGTTGTAAGCTAATGAAATGAATAATCGACTGTATCCAGAGCGTGTACAGGACTGAGCAATCTAGGCTACTGCCAGATGAATCCGCGAAATTGACGTACTTATATTGATTGTTCATATGCTTCTAACAGTTCATGCGGGTACCACGTGATTTCACCACGAGTTATTTCCTTATTCCTTACTTGTTTGCAGTCGTCAAATGTGTATCGAAACAACTGTTACCCGATCACAGTGATGACAAAGAAGTATACGTTGTTGACGTTCAACCTGACATAGAATCCATACGCGAAATAATCGTGCCTCTAATGATTGGGTGATATACCTCCGACACAACATAGCTGTTTGCAGACCAATAACAGGCATCAAATATTACAATATCGGGATTCTAAATGGATCAGACAATTAGGGTGACAGTACTATGTACAAGCGACAACCAGTAATCTTCTGGTAAGCTGAACGTGTGTTGAAATCCAGAAAATTGTCAAGTTTTCCCACGATAAACCATCATTAGAGATGATAATATATCGCGAAAATGTTTTGTGCCAACATGCCCTTGAAAACACTGTAGTTTCTTGTGACATATATGATTGGTAGAGGTACGTCAATTTCACGGATTCATCTGGCAGTAGCCTAGATTTCTCAGTCCTGTACACGCACTGGACACAGTCGATTATTCATTGGCTTACAACCTTACAAGCGAGTAGCACGCGATATCTCTAGGAATTATTTCCTTATTTACTACTGGCTTGCGGCAGTCAAATGCGTGTCGTGACAGCCGCCAGCTAATCACACACGTGATTATGAACTATACATTTTGGCGTTCAACCTGACCTGGAATGTATCTGCGAAATTGACGTTCCTCTAATGATTGGTTTCTATACGTCTGACACAACTTAGGTGCCTGCAGACCAATAACAGGCATCAAATATTACAATACAGAGATTCTTATTGGCTCAGTCAAATATGGCAACAGCTCCAAGTATAAATGAAAGCCAGAAGTCTTATTCATAAGCAGAATATATACGTTGAAACGTAGCAAGCAGTCAAGTTTTCCCGCTATAAACCATCATCTCTACTTATGAGGGAAAGACTATATTTGGAGAGGAGCCCGAAGTGCCGATGTAACCGGATACTCGTACTCCCGCATGATACCCCGGCAAGACGCACAGGCGGGAGTCGATCGCGCCAAGCACAGTCGTACAGGAAGCGAATGGCGAACTGCGGTTGGCCGAACTGCCGCGTCATCGATCCGTCCCGCCGCCCGCCGCCCCCAACACAATCTGGGTCACGTGGTTCGATCCTCCGTCGGGCACTTTCGCCGGGGAGGGATCTCGCGTCCTTCGACGGCTGCCAGAAATACCTATGAGCGATGGATAGTCATTCACCCGGAGTAACGGCGGCGCAAGGCACCGAGCCACATAAAGCACGTGGGAACTGCAGCCACATAACATATTGTTAGAAACCCTTGGTTTTCACGAGAAAAGATTTGTGCACCAACTTGTTCCATTGCCTTATCTGCACCTCTGCGAAATTCTTTTAGACAAAAACTTATTCGTGTTGATTTCAAAACTGAAGAGGTAAGTGTAAGATATAATTAACCTCACATGGAACATTAAAACGACGTGTTTATCTAATGCACAGGTTCAGTAATCTACGACAAGTAACAAAGTACTAGTAAAAATCTTGAAAGTGAGTTATTATAAATAGTTTTTTTAAGCTTTGGAGTTCGTCAACACTAAAGTGAAGATATTTTGGTCAGCATTCAACATCTAGGTCTATGGCGCTGGTGAGAGGTGACACGATGTGAGTATGGAGCAGCGACGGAATGAAGGGGCGAAGGAAACGGGGAGATCCTCGAGAAAACCAGCTGACTGTTTGTCTTTCAGGAAAACTATTCTTGAAGCGTTATAGCTAGAGAAAATTATTTATCGCGGGAAAACTTGACTGTTGGTTGGGTTTCAACTCACGTTCAGTTTACCAGATGATGGCTTTTATGTGGAGCTGTTGCCTAATTTGGCTGATCCGTAAAGAATCCCGCTGTTGTAATATTTGACGCCTGTTATTGGTCACCTAATCATATACGCTGTAATTAACTACAGCTATTCCAAGGGTATGTTAGCACAAAACATTTTCGCGATATACCATCCTCTCTATTCATTGTTATTGGCCACGTGTCTTTGTGGGAAGACGTTACTCGTTTGACTGTACCGATCAGAATACTGTTACTGCGATACCACACATGTGTGATTTGCAGTAAAACGCACTCGTAACAGTTAAAAACAGCCAATAACTGACCATGAAGCAGACCTGAAACTGTCCACATGAGGCACTGAAACAAACTGCTGCAGATATATTTTCTCCAACAATTCAGGTCCCTACATATTGTCATCCAGGGTTACTTGAGGTAATGTTAATTCTACTGCAGGTAAATCGGGGGACGACACTATCTGCGAAAAGATGCCAATCATACAGTTTTTTTTTACGTTTCGTAAATTATTATTAGTTTTTTTTTTAAAGTAGCAAATGTCCAAAGCAAACTATGGCATACCATAATACGTGTCTGCATATTTATTCAAACATTATGTCTAGAGATTATGGTTTATCGCGGGAAAACTTGACTCTTTGCTGGATTTCAACACACGTTCAGCTTACAGAAATATTACTGGCTTTCGCTTGTACTTGGAGCTGTTGCCCTATTTGACTGAGACAATAGGAATTCTGAAATGTTAATATGTTATATCTGTTATTGGTCGGCAGACAGCTACGTTGTGGCAGACGTATACCAGACAATCATATATGTTGCAAGAAACTACAGTATTTTCAAGGGTATATGTTGGCACAAAACATTTTCGCGATATACAACCATCTCTAAGTATGATTTTAAAATTCCTTAAGTATTTCATCTTACCCCGAGTTACCTCACAGGTTAGGAAACTCAACGGTAATAGTAATGGCCTGTTAATATCGCGTTATTTTCTGGCAACAGACCAGACTGCAAACTGTTGTATGATTGTTCGATGTCTGTGATTGGCCTTACACGTCATGCCTCGACGTCTCTCATTGGCCTAACACGCCATGCCGGCCGCGGGGAACACTTTTGGCAAATAATTTGAAGTTCCAAGACAGGGTGACCCCGATCTTCTGTACGGCATCTATCACGCAAGTGGCATCAGACAATGATCAGCAGTCAATGAACTCGCAGATAGTACTTATGTTTGGACAGAGCAACGAAGTCCAGCCCAGAGTCCTGTAAGTTAGGTCTGGACACTTCTCAATAATTTTGATTCGCTTAGTGAAGCTCGAGCGCTAGTAGTAGGTTATGACCCAAAACAAATGTAATTATCCCACAAGCATATCAAATGAGCTGCATATTTCTAATCTGCGAAGTGTTGGGTGTTCATTGGAACCGAACATGTATGAGACATAATTTTCTTTAAAATAATTCGTCACACAAAATATCGATGATTCCAACAGCCTCTGAAGTATCAAAAAGCAACGCATTTCTAATGAATATGACAATAAATTTTCGAAATAAATACATTTTAATAATTAAGAATCTCCAAAATCGCAATCGATGGGTCAACCTACTACTAGCACTAGCTTCACTAAGCGCACGCCGACAACTATGGCAAAACATAGGAAGTTGCCAGACCTTCTTCTATGACCCTGGTCCAGCCTGTCACAAAAAATAACGCGAATTTTGCTTTTCTTAATTAATAGTTTGCCAAGGAACAATTTGAACTGCTAGTAGTGCTGCTATAGACAAGGGGAAGCGCCGGAATGAAATAGCACCCTTAAGGGTGTTCGAGTGCGATAAAATCATAATTTTATATTTTTATGAAATATTGTTAATTTTGTAGACGATACTTGTGAGTACATTTAACTCTTACGAAACAATTTCAGCTCTCATAGTTTTTTCATAACGGTGTATCAAAGTCAAAATTTGCTTGTTACGCTGCCATGCAAATAGTGAAAACCAACTGACCTACTTCGTCAAAATAATTCACTGTGAACGTACATTACATGAGCTATGCAATTAAACAATAAAAATCCCACAACGTAATATTTTGAATTTAAAAAAAAATCGCAAAAAAAAGAAAAAAAGTGGCAAATTCAGCAATTTTTAAAGAATTTAAAACCCGTTCGCGCAATTTTTTCGAATGTTTTATTACGTAGCTCATAGTTAGAGGTACGAGTATTTCGCGTATTGATTCTAGGTCAGGTTGAACGACAATGATGTATTCTTCACTGTCATTACTGTGATCGGACAATAGTTGTTCTAACACACATTTGACGACTACAAACCAGTAAGGAATAAGGAAATAAATCGTCGCGAGCACACGTTGTACCTGCGTGTACGGTTACAAGCCAATGAATATTCGACTGTAGCCAGTGTGTGTATAGGACTGAGAAGTCTAAGCTGCTGCCAGATGAATACGCGAAATAATCGTGCCTCTACTCATCGTATGTTATTTTACTGAATTATATGATGTACGTAAGTCGGTTGGTTTGATTGGTTTCACTTTGACGCACCGTTATGAGAAAACAAATTGTTTCGTAAGAGGAAACTACACTCACAAGTATCGCCTGCAAAACTAACACTATTTCATATAAATATGAAATTATGACTTTATCGCACATGAACACCCTTAAGGCATTGGTGCATGGAAAACCTAAAAATGTTAAATTACAAATGGTCCCTGGTAGAGTGGTCACTTTTGTTACCAGCTTGGAGTTCCACGTACTGACAAAAAAACATTGGTGGAGCTGCAAATGATTCCACGAAACAATTCAAAAAGATTTAATGAACTCACACGCACACTTTCAAAACATAACATGTGTTTTAAGACGTTGCACGATTTTGTCGCGAAAAGATTTTTTCCCCACTTTGTTTCAGTGACTCACGTGCACATCGGCAGTTCTGTTTCAAGGTTATTGGCAGCGTGTCTTTGTTCAGACACGTTTCTCATTTTACTGCACCAATCAGAATAATATTATTGTGAGTCTGTACGTCTATAATTTGCCAAGGCCAGTGAGAGTAAAATTAATACAACCACAGACGGTGTAGCAGACCTGCAGGTGTGCACATGACGCATCGAAACCAAATGTTGCAAAAATCTTTTCGCCATTAAACCGTGGCTCTATCAATTAGTGAGAGAATGAAAGTAAATTCTTTAATTAATAATTGTATTGGTCAAGGAATGAAAAGAGATTTTGTAGCAAAGTATTTAAGTCTTGTGACAACATTATTATATAGCTATTTTACAATGTCCACGTGTAAATCATTTCATATTTGGTTTCTTGTGCCACGATAACTTAAGGGCATCCCTTGCTCTAGAGACCTTAATTTATAATAACACATATTTCAAAATAGGCTACTACAGATTGTGCAACTTAAAATGTGTTCATATATGAAATGTAAACAGTAGCACAACTTGTGTAAGAAAATACAGAGCATTAACCATTATTCTTAAGAAATTCGATTATCTTCCTAAGGCTTTGGAGGAAAACAAAGACTTTTATCACAATTTCTTATTTGAAATATGGCTTCTTTGAATGAAGAATTATGCTTTTCTATTGACAAATGTCCTCGTGTTATTATGTTTTACCTAAAGTCAATAAAAAGGGAAGCTATATGGGCGCATTGCTACGTGCGGAACAGTAAACTGGCGTGCAATGTTTTTCGTAGCAGCCTTTTATCTTTAAATAGCATACAGTTTTTACATAATATAGATTTAATTATTCATATACTTTACCGTTTGTTTAATATGTTAAATATAATACTATACTGTCTGTTTTGTTTTAAAAATAGCGCCTTTTATTTGCGGTCCAGTTTAGAATGATAAGTAAGGGAAAAGTTGTACAACAAAAATAGAACTAAATTAACTAAACATTGTAGTTTTGACAATGTCTGTAGACATTTTCATAAATATTGTAAATATGGAGGATTTATAATTTTGCACCTTACTTCATTGAACAAACTAAAGTGTTAAATTTTTTAATAAATTTATTTTTCGTGGGCAGTATCTCCTCGCCCTAAGAACAAACGATCACTACCGTCAAAAGGATAGGTTACGCATTTTTCAACATCCTGTTTAGGTTTTAGTTTGGAAAGTTTGTAGAAACTTTGATTCCAGCAGTGCTACTTCTTTTTTAACTAGTTATTTTGATATAATGCACTTTTCGCAAGTTAGCATAAATGTAGAAAATTACAACTGGAGTCATATCATCAGCTAACCGAAACAAATATGTATTGTTGTAATGATTCTAGTCAGTGTGCTATGGAAATAAATTAATACTCACCGCCACAAAACAGTCTAGTGTGAGATTGGTTTTAAAGTTTCCATGTAATTTGTTTAAAGTTCTCAATAAAAGTAGCATATTTCATTACACGAAATAACATTATTTGTAGCCACGTCCATTCTCGTGCAGAGTTTTGTTAGTATTTGTGTCACACAAAGCTGAAAATACGTGGATCGCTATAAACTACAAAGCCTCGGTAACTGACACAACATATTTGTGCGAGGGACTGTTTCGAAGGCTGGAATAGAGCAAGGGAAAATTAATATTTTTTTACTATAGAAAATAAACAATTTAAAGAGTAACTTTCATAGATACGTGTAGGGGGCGGAAGCTGAATTTTGTGATGTGTATAAATTAGTCTTAGTTCTCGAGGTTTTATATGTTTGGTTTATAAGTATATTAGTACTTTCATTATTTTATTTAACAGCTTCCGCAATCGCAACCAGAACTTAGGTAAGTTCAACAAAAATCAGACAATTAAAATATTAATCTATACCAAGATAATGTTCATAAATGAACAATTATAATTTTTTTAAAACTATGTACGTATTGCATTTGCATATAGTATAGTAAATGTTTTAGGGTTCATATTTTATTGCGGACTACATTTTCCTTTTCAAGTACTGATGCAATCATATTCAATCCCATGTTCTTGTAAGAGACTTGACTATGTCGTTCAAAGGGAGTAATGCATGACTGCAGGAATTTAATTTAAGACAGAATTTGCAGCTCATTTGAAGCAATTTTTAGGAAAGCCAGACTGTATATTGCTTTACATACATTTATGATTGTATTTAATATTTGGTCTTGTCTAGTCCAGGGTCGAAATGATGGAAAATATTGTATTAAAATATATACTACAGCATAATTCTGTAACGTAAACTTAGTTTACATTACTGTGCGTGGCAATCCGTCTTTCGGAAGAGGTTATGGTAATGTAGAAATACTAAACGTGACATTAGTGGCGTAGGAAACCAAACAGTCCAGCCAACTTATACAGCCGATAGGAAGAGAAAAAAAATAGTTATTTTATATTTGTATAGACTATGACTACAGTTTTATTTATTTTGTAGACATAATGTCCGGCAAATTATGTACCTCGTTAGTATTTGTATTATTTTTGTAGTTAATAGGTAATGTCATCACAAAATCAAAATGTTACTTTGTCCAGAACTTACACATATTAAAATAATTCACAGAAATAACATGTTACACGTGCAATTTGTAGAGAAGCGAAAATGCTAAAATCTTTGTTTTTATTTTATTTTATGTATTTAAGAAACTAGAGAAATGAAGGAAAAATTTCGCGTTCTCACAATTTATTAAAATATGCAAAACATATAATATGACATATTTTAGACCATTCAATAACAGCCTCTTGTTTTGTATGGTGATAAGTATAAAATTTTGTTTAAGAAAATTAGTTATTTCAAATTGGATTTCTGTACGTCACGGAATGATAAAAGAATGTTAAATTGTTGTGTTAAAAAAAAAAGCCTAAAAGAGGACAGTTTTCAGAACAAGTATAAAATAAATTTTAATTCTAGCGAGCAGGTTTAAAACCACGGGGGATGTACATAAAATAACGTTAAAATTATCCATCGGAAAATAAACGTTTCTAAAAGACATTATCAGAATAATTAAAAAGAGAACCTGCCTAGGTAAAATAATTATTCCAACATAATTAGTAAACAATTTGCTAAAGTAAAAGTAACACATCTGTTTAGCATAATCTCTTGCGCCTGAATCAAATGTTTGCAATTTTAGCTTGACAGGCCGTGTCCCAGAAATACGTCACTCGGGAATGAATATTTTACCAAAAATTTGGCAAAACTGTTTCCCGTTTTTTATTTTAGATTTGGCTTAAAAATATGCCATATATGTATTATATTAAATTATGTTTGCCTGGTCACCTGTGGACCTTACATATACGCCACTACTGACTTTTTGTTTATTTCGTTGCGGCACACATTGCTACAGGATCAGCTGAGCTTTTTTTTTATTACTGAATACCTTGAAAACTGTGAGCAGAAAGTACTGCGATTGCCAAGAAATAATCTAAAATACCTGCTCGTATTTTCTCCTTCATTCGTATTCTTGTAGCAATGTTCTCTTATTTGGCTTTGTGGCAGAAAATGATTTTGTATCCGAAAGCGATATCATGAATGCTGACTGACCACCACCGAATATAATTTAAGAGATAGTGGACGGTAGTATTTTTTTTTCTGTTTAAGACACGAAGACGGGGAAGGTGATAAGTCGAATATAAGATGTCTGAAAACAATTCATCGCCTCTACGTGCGAAGTACTAAACTAGCGGGCAATGTTCTCGTAGAATGTGTTTTTCAGCGGGACTTCAAGCTATGTCACTGTTATTTTATTTGTGGAAGATACTCAAATAAAAAAAAATTAGGTCCCATAGTTTTAGCACAATCGCCTCTTAAAGTCACAAAATGGCAGTTGCGGTGTAGCCAAAATAATAAAAAATAATTAGCTTGCAGAAACAAGATAATGCATATTGATACTTATTGATGTGAGCTACTTCAAGACACTTTCGTAAACACAAAACGATACATTATTGCATTTTTTAAAAATTGATGAAAATGAGTAAATATTTGCATAACTTTGACTGTTGGCTACTATTGAAATATTCAAAACTAACTTTTGTCAAACATGTCATAAAATGCATTGATACATTGACTTTCAGATCTTGTAATTTTGAATTCACTAGTTAATTACTTTTTTTTTTATTTTGGCTACACCGCAATAGCCATTTTGGGACTTTGGTGAGCAACTATGCAAAACTATGGGGCCTAATTTTTTTTATTTGGGGAAATGACGTGTTTTATGATGTGCAAAAGTTGAACAGTGTTTGGCACAAATATAAAAAAAATTAAATTCTACTGGTCCAACGCCTTTAACGTGTAAATCCTTATTCTTGACCTCGGCAGGGCTATAGGCTAGGCAAAGTAACTTGCTATTAAGCTACAGAATTCCTGGCAAGGGAACACGACGTGAACAAGCGAGCGCACGTCACACCACATCACGTCAGCCGCGAGCTCTCCCTCTCTGCCGTCGACAGCGCTTCACAGCGAAACTCCAGCCTTGCACGGAGTTGACGCAAACACAACTTCTCCAAAAGTCAAGACGGGCTGTAACAGACGTGACCGACAGCAATCACGGTGCGTGCTGCCAGAAGTTCGAATGCCCGCTTCTGAATGGCGGTTCCTGAGCTCTACCGTAGGGCACAAGGAGAAAGAAACTTTCTATACGAACCCGTGATACGATCTTGCAATTTAGGCAGACAAACTAGTTTCCCAATGGCCCGTTTGACTATTACGTACCGCGTAGCCTAATTTTACGGCGCCATTAATCACACACATTCCAAGTTACAGTCATTCACTATACAATGGGCACGTTTTAACGACCTTGCAACAATCTTTTACCACTTTAGGGCCATGAACTTTTCGGGAAAATAATTTCGTCCCAGTTTGTTTCAGAGACTTTCGTGCACATCTGCAGTTATGCTTCAGGGTTATTGGCAGCATGTATTTGTGAAGTGACGTCCTTATTTGACTCTGCCAATCGCAATACTGTTACTGCAACTGAACATTTGTCAGTTAGCTGCTACTCAATGGAACAAAAGACAATGAACGAATACGGGGCTTGACTATGCATATGACAATGGATTCTAGCATGCAGGTCATTGAATACGCGAAATTTTCCAGCCCCTAGTAATTCTTCTTCTTAGAGGCCTCAGGCGTTTATTTATGAGAACAATGAAATGTTATGTTTGTCAAGTCTCACGGCAACATTTACATTGAAAACTAGTGGAAGTAAAGGAATTTCTGGAAACAAAGATTATCACTGCTCATTTTACTATGAACAGACTATAGGAGGTTGCAAAATTGCATGTCACTATTTAGGGAGAATAATTCTCTCATCTAGAGGAACAAAAAAAAATGTTATGTGAACATCAGGCGGAGGGGGAGCATAAGGGAAGGGCAATGACCCCTCCCTAGACTGCTCGAAAAATGTTAAATCAAATAAGTGCCAAGTAAAATACTTATAAGATTACCTCATGTTTTTCCAAGAACTTCGTAAAAGACAACACAGCAATAATAATACAATCGTTTATTTTTTGCAACAACATGGAAGCAGAAGCTTAAAAATGAAATTTACATAATTTATTTTATTTCAGCACAAAGGATTTAGCTTTAAAAGTACAAGTTATTTTTTAAAACTCTTACAGTTTCTTAAAGGGGATATTAATAATTTTTAGTTTGGGAACTTCTTAAATGCCACTATTTTGCACCCTAAAATCCAAATTTTCCAGGGGGAGGACCCCCGGACTCCCCTTTTTGGCTATGGGTGTGGGTATATCTATGTTTTAAGGCATAGTCCCTCCAAGATCCAGAGCTGATTCCGCCCCTGATGAACATAGACCTTAATGTAACATTTCTGCACTACTAAAACAAATAGTTAGTGTTGGTATGTGGCAAGAGGAGAACCATTTTTATAATGAACATATTATATGAGCAGCCATTAAAATATACTAAGAAAAGGATATACGTATTGGTGCTAGCTACTGGCCTTGCACGGAACCCAACATTAGTTTCCTATTTTGTAAAACATCGTACATGAATAAGTGTAGTTAGTACAGCTAAAGCCACGTCAACAATGAGATCGTAACAGACTGAATCAGCGCTTCAGTCGGACAGGAAACGGGGAAGGAACCAATTGGCTTTAGTCTGCATTCAGTAACCATAACAGAAAAAAACGCTAATGTTGGTTTAAATGATTACTATTGGCGGTACTTTTACCTGGGTTATTTATGAACCATCACTAGCTAATGTTGCTGTTAATGTAGGATGCTCTAAAATGTTTCAATGTAGATTCAACTTAAGCAAGGTACTCTTGAAACAATATTAATGCATACGTAATATTAGCTTCAACTTAACATTATATCAGGTTGCGAAATCATCAAAAATATTTGTTAAAGTTATCAAAACTGTACTCATGTAACTGGAAAATAACCGTTCAAATAAATGTAACATTGTTGAAAGTAAAGCTGCAGCAATATTAGTGTTTTATATGTGTCTAGACTTTCACCTAGAGTGATATCGGAAAATAACGGTAAACAGAAATGAGGGTTGCCGAGCTGGGAATCGAATTCATGTCCTCCAGAATGTTATTCCAGCTTGTAATCACGGAAACATCTCGCTCGTAATGAGTCAGTGAAGAGTTTTTATGAGCTGGTAACGATGACACGATATGAGAGGACGGAATGCCAGGGCGGGGAAACAGGAGATCACCGAGAATACCCGCCGACCAGCGGCATCGTCCTGCATGATTCCCAAAGTCCGAGGGCTGACCAGCATGAAGGGAATCTGGCCCAGGTCACCTTGGCGTTAGGCGAGTGCTACAACCACTAAGCCAACCTCAGTCCATTTATCGCTATACAAAGGTTTTGTATTTAGACTAAATATAAGCGCCACCCGTTAACTCTCAATCGACGAATGTCTATTTTATGATTTGAAAATATTCTTTGACATATATTGTCGTAATTACTGGGCTGATATTACTGACTTACGAGTTCGTAACGAGGTGCTCTAATTTATCAGAGAGCTACAGATATTAAATTATATTTAGGTGGGACTGAATATGATATACAGAAGAAAAAAAATTTTAAAAAGCCCCCCCCCCCCTTTTTTTTTTCTTTCTCTCCCCTGGAAGTAAGCTGTGTAAGTCACTAGTATGATCCTTAGAGGCAATGATTTTTGGTGAAAATAATTATGCAACATTTTGTTTCAATGCCTCACGTTCACATCTGCAGCTCTGGTACATAGTTATTGTCAGTGTGCATCCGTGTAGAGGCGTCACTCATTTGACTGTGCCATTGAGGATAACGTCTCTGCGACATAACCCGTCTGCGATTTGCGGGTAGATCCCAAATATGTTGAGAGTTAAAAACAGCCAATCACTGACCATGAAGCACAGCTGCAGATGTGCACATGGGACACTGAAACAAAATGTTAAATAATTATTTTCACCAAAAATCTTGCCTCTAAGGATCCTCTTTAAAAAAACGTGTCCGCGTTTGTTCGTCTCTACCGTAGGTATCGTTTTCAATCCAGCAGTTGTATTTCACACCTGTCACTACCTCCGACCCGCTCATCTGTGTCGTGTTCGAGCGAGCCTACAGTTGGATAGATAGCGCCGCCTGTGAAAGACGGAAGGGAAGGGGAAGTATGCTTTGGTGAGCAGCGGAGCGGAAGGAATGTACCGCTGAGTCCTTAATTTGAATATCAGCTCTGCGCGCAATCTTCCGGAATTTTCGGGCGTGCGTTATCTCCTCTGTTGCCGTTTATCTGGGGGGGGGGGGGACAGGGGTTTGTCATTTTGCCGTCGATTTGAGCGTTATATATCGATTATTATAGGGCGAAAGACAGTCGTAGAGTAAACCTCAGTCCTCGATGTATTCAGCGGTCCTATTAACATTTCAACTAAACTATAAAACACCAGAAGTTATTACTCAGGGCGTGTCTTACGCGTAAATGTTAACAAACAGAAGATAATCACGAAAATCTTTACTGCAAGAAAGTTTCACAAAGCAATGTTGTGTGTTATGTTTTATACGACGTATGCATGACAATTATTACCACTGTATAACATCTTCATCGAATCAGAAAGTTTACCATATAATTCCCATTGGACCTGTCAAATACGAACACACTACGATAGAAGAACATTGGAAGTGTACACACTAATTTAAAACATAGAAAATAACCAAATTTTCCAGCGAATACTCACTCTGTAAGAGCGTTCACGTGGCACAGATGCATAATTTTATATTTGTACGGTGCAGTGTTCGTTTTACAGTCGTTACTCATGTCTACCGCTTGTATATACTTTTTTGCTCTCGTAGTCTTCCCATGGCGGCATGACAAAGTCAAATGTTGCAAGTTACGGGAACATAGGAATATCGAAAACCGAGTGGCTTACTCGAATTGTTGCAATATTGCCTGGCAAGCCGGACAGCAAGACTTCCGAGCGGCAATCAGGTCAGCGTTGGGAAACCACGGAAGACAGCAACTCACCTCACCCCCCTCGTGGTTGCACAATATCGAGGACAAGCACGCCGATATATGGCGCTGTTACCAAGCAAACCGGGTCTGTCTGTCTGTCTGTCGGTCTGTCGTCGAGCGGT
>PNEQ01019470.1:0-23323 GCA_003012365.1 Medauroidea extradentata
TGTGCGTGTGCGTGTGTGTGTGTGTGTGTGTGCATGCGCGTGCGCATGCGTGTTTTTTTTTTGTGTTTTTGTGTGTGTGTGTGTGTGTTTGTGTGCGTGTGTGTGTCTACACATTTTTGTGACAGCCTGGTAAAGGAGATTGCTCACCCGTGAAATATTTTACATGCATTTCGTCCTATTGTGGTACATATTGTGAGGAAATATCCTATGTATTAAAAATAAAGTCACCCGGTGTAAACTCAATAAACTGCAGTATCTAGTACAAACATATTTTTAATTTAAATGCATGTAGGTCGTATAATAATGTTTTCCTTGCATTTAACTATTACAAAGCAAATTTGGCGAATCAAGTGAACCGATCAAAACAATTGTCACATTTAAAAAATGTATAGCTTCTTTGAAACATTGATGACATACAAATGCGAGGAAATAAGTTTACGTAATCTGAAAACTTGTTACAATTTCTGAAATAATGTGAACAGATATTGATATTTCATGCATTTAAATTTAAGCTGTAAGCAGCGCCAATTGTAGTGGTATGAAATACTGAACAATTTAGTTAAATTTATATTTAAAACATATTAACAGTATGTCATATTATTTCCTGATTTCACGCTTTGTACTCAAAGTTTACTCGTTAATGAAAGTATGATAGTGATACACATATAATATACGAAAATTGTTGCTGGCCAAATGTCATGAAGCGGGAGGAGGGGTGAGTGACAATATATCGGCTGCGTAGTTGAAACCAGGACGCGAACGTGCTACTCAAAGACCTAAGAATGTGATGCAAAAGTACTCCGTACTAAAATATCATGGAAATATCTGAGCTGCATATTGCCTGCAAATGCAAAGAAAAATAAATTTTAAAAATTATTATAATAAAATATGTAATTAAAATGTGCTTCTCAATACGTTTTGCCTTAAATTGACTTTCAAATATTCACTCCGCATTGTAAGTAGTCCCTAAATTAACATTTCAGATGTATACGAAGGTATGTAGGTATATGTACACACGTTATTCTACACTTCTATTTTCGTAGCTAAAAAAAATTGTTAATTTTAAATTCCATACGACTTAATAAGTGCATGCCATGTACAGCACTGAAGGAGAAAACCAATTAATCAGAAGTCACATAACTCTATTGAGATGTGATCTATGTTTCAAAATTTGCATTATTTCAACAAGTTTTGATGCTAGGGAAGGGGTAGTGCATATATATGTGCCTTTCAAACGGGTCTATGGATTCCCAGCAGCTAAAATTCCACGCAATCCCACCGGGACTGAACCCAGTTTATATAAGGCTTAAGGGTGATTGATCCCTGCCAGATCGGTTTTTCTTATAAATCAGGGAATAGACACATTGTTTTATTTTTTTCACGCTGACAAGGCATAGTTTGTTTTATTCACTTTATGGAATCCATATGGTATTGTTTATGTCAATTTTGCGGCCTCTGTAGTCGCTCCCGTAAATAAAGCAATTTTTCCTTTTCAGCTGTTTCCCATTGCAAAATAATGAATATATTATGGTTCCAGCAATTACAGAAAATCGATTAGGTTTGTATCTATGCCTTGTCGTGACAAAAATTTTGATACATATACTGGAACAGAAGTTATCGAGAAGAAACAGATAAATCCAAGGTGGTAGGGATCAATACCCCTTAACGTCTCGTCGACATCGAGGTCATTAGAGATGACGTCACACAACTTTGACACAATGACAGAAACTGGCAGAATGAACCATTCCAGGCCAGCATCCCAGTTTACATAAGTTTCCCACTCGTTGTATGACAAAAACTCCTGTAACCACTGAATTTAATCCTATAGTAACAAAAATTAGGAACGTTCAGTTAATTTGAAATACCATCTCAAAAAAATTATTTAACAAAATATTTTAACTATTTTTATAGCTTCCATTACTGATGTACTATTGTCATCCACTTAATGGAAGTTGTAACGTTTGTTTACTTCTGTTTACATGCTTAAGTAGTTTAATAATTTTGGATAGTTTGGTACGTTTTCGTCCCTTCGTAACACCTTGGCGCCACTTGGACATTTTTGCTGAACACTTACATAATCTAGAAACGGCATATAACACACCAAATTCTGGAACACTGAATGTTAACTTGGTTACTGTCTGCGCGCCAGCTCTGAGTCCCCGGCGGGTACGCGTTTTTCGTCCGTAAACATGTAAATACCTAATACGATGCAGATATCATGTCGACACACATACTAACCGCAGTAACGTCGTAAGTTAGGACGTGTTTGCCACTGTGTTACTGTAGCGTACGTGACGTTTAGGAGAGACAATGCATACACGCCGGGGACAGAGCTGGCGCACACACAGTACGTGCACAGCCTAGTTTGGCAACATCGCTACAGCCTAGGAAGTGAATGGTGTGGTGGAAAGAGACCGATAACCGCCCAGGGGGAGGGCTGGGAGTCGGGAAAGAACATGGAGGGAGATGTGGGGAGGGATATGAGGAGTTGACTAACACCACGTGATCAAGTATGCGAGTGTGCTGCTCTCCTTTGTGGATCTGCGGAACTATTTCAGCTACGAAGAGAAATGATTCTCTAAACACACAACAGATGTGTTAGTATCGGTAACCTGCTACAAGATGGCGGGGACTAATTTCCCTTAAATATAAAATGTAACATACGGGATAATGATATTGATCATAATTTTTTGATTTAAATGCATTATTTATTAATTAAAAGCAAAATAAAGTTGTGAAAATAGCAGACGACGTGGTCTTGGATGAAAATGACTTTTAATTGGTGCACGTCACAGGCCAGTTCCAGACTGTAAACAATGTTGTCATGCTTTGCCATGTAATGGACAATTTTGTAATTAACAATGGCTGTATCTGATGGATGTGTGAAAGTTCAGTCAGACAATCTACCTAAAGTTAATATTTTCATGGTTTGGGAATATTTAAAAAGAAATGTGTGTTTTAATATTCCTAAAGTGAAATGTGCCAAGGCTGAAAGGTACGTTTCAAAGTAGGTTTGTTCTGCTGAAGTGTAAATGGTTTGCAACGCATTTGAAGACTTTTATAAAGATTAATGTGTACGTTTATTTTTATTAAGTCAAAATATTCGTTAATATACTAAACCTTGTTATGACAGCATGGTAGTGGTGAAATCTGGTTAGATCTGTGTTTATATATAACAAAACACTATGCTTTAACCCAGGGTTGCCACCTGGTCATAAACCCAAATCCTTGACAATAACCCCTTAAAATCCTTGGGAGAACACTCAAAAATCCTGGAAAATCCTTGAAAATGAAACATGCATGTCCTTTAAAAATTTTATGACAATTTTTTTGTTTTGTTTTAGAATGAATTGTATAAGGATGCAAAAAATGTCACTTTTATTTCTTAAAACTAATAATTATCCGTCCAACTTAAGCAATATTTTTGAAAAGTAAGTTTGCAAATGAGGTACGGTACTGTTCCTTTTTTAACTAGCAAGCATAAAATAGAAATAACCAATTCACTTATACTTCTGGAAACTGCAGTGTCAAACAAAATTCTTATTAAGTATGTAACCAACAAAATATCTTCTCCTAACAACAGAATGTATGTTTATAGGCAACACAAAATGTTTGGTTTGTAAATTTATACACTTTGTACAGTCTACATCAGCATTGCAACTTCTTTTTACAACACATTCACTTTTTTAGATTTCTTGCTTTTTTTTCTCATTTCAACATTAGACTTAAATTCAGCTACACGCTTTCACACTTGCATGGTATTTGATAAACACAGTCCTAGATTAGTAGTTAGACCAGGTCTAATCAATACTGTTGTCTGTTTAAAAATATTGCCGCTTGGGGCAGCACTGTATAACGTCTCAAGTTTGCGTCCATTTTAAATTAATCTGCGAGTTGTGTGAAAGCATGTACAGCATAATAAACTAACAGACCTCTAGCCACATTATGAAATTGTTAATACTCACATTATGTTACATCTTTCTGCTGGAGTGTGTCTAATACTTAGGTGAACTTACAGGTATGCAGCAGCAGTGGCTGCAAAGAAGGCCCGAGAGACAGCGTTCAAAACAAAGTATGGCCCTAAAGACATTGGGAAGGTGCCATTAACGCAGAAGCAGGAGAAGACAATGTGGATCGGACTAATAGACCACTTGAAGAAGGAGGACAAGCTGCCAGTTGTGGCATTCACTCTGTCCCGGAACCGCTGTGACCAGACATCCGAGAGCTTGTCGTCCGTAGACCTCACCACTGCGGATGAGAAGCACAGCATATATGCATTCTTTCAGCATTGTATTCAGAAGTTGAAGGAGCCGGACAGGGAGTTGCCCCAGGTACCTTGCCCTTGTCCAAGTGCATGTTAGTGGACATAACTAACAGTTAAGGTTTTATTTTCAGCTTTTAATTTGTACCTCAGTCCATTGTTTCACTTAATGCGGGTGTATTATACATGAGATTTAATGTGTCTTTATGAATCACTGTAGACATACATATCACAGTTATTAGGGTTTGGAAAATACATGATCATTTCTTAAAATAATCTGAGCGGATAACAAGGCAATTTCTACTTACAAACATAATATAATTTACGGATTTTACAGTTTTCGTTGATATTTAAAGGTTAAAATGAATATAAGGAAAAGAACTGACATTCACGGATATTTACAACATAAATATTTACATATTCACTTGTGGCGTCACGTTCGTGGCCATAGATATACTCGCACAGTCGCAGATACTCATTTATCATTGTATACTTTGCACTCGAAACTTAGCATACATGTTAATGGAATATCTGGATATACACAAGATGGCGGCAGTGGAGTGTAGATCGCGTTAGAGGCAGCATGGAAAAGTTCGACGTCTTTACCGTGCATACATCTATGAAAAGGTGTTTAACGTCGTTTGTTTATGTTTGATGCTGTTTATTTACATAAAATGTTTGCTGCAGGGAAGTTAATAATTATTATTTTCGTTAAGTAAAAAAACAAAAAATATTGTGGATCCTTACCAATTTCGCAAAGAATGGGAACACAAATTAAAATGGCCAAAACTTGGGGAATCATCATTTTCAGCCTTTGGTGTAGTCTGCAATTACGAATTTAACGTGACCAAATGCGGATCCAAGTTATTCATTGGGATAAAATTATGACGGTTCATGCTATAACTTTGTGCACCGCTAATATTGTGACATTGTAAACTTTTTTGTTAGTAAGCAAGGCCATGAACGAAATAGTTAATGGGAGTGTCCTATAGGCAAATATATTTTTATTTCTGATACTTTTATTTGCTAATATAATTAGCTAATTGAAAGTGTTCTGAATTTCTATGAAACTATTCTACAAGTGTTTCCAAATGTGAAACACGTAAGAAGTTTCACTGTTATTTTACCAAAATTAGTTTGAACAGTGATCAATATATGTAAACATTAGCATTACATTGTTTTCTCCATACTAAGATCTAATTTTTCGTAGAATTGGAATAATTTACTACCTATTAATTTAGTTTTTTACTTTATACATGTAGGAAAGAAGTAAACTAAATCAGCTCTGCTATCTGTAGTAAGCACTTGTGTACAAACACAATTTTCTTTTTCTCATAAACATAATAAAAGAAGAAAACTGAGAAGAAAAAGCAATATTGCTGTAAGAACAGGTACAAAGTAACAAAACTAATATTTTTTTAAGAATGTTCAAGATTTTCAAGTAAAAACTGGTAAATCTTGATGCTTTTATTAAAAGCTAAGTGAATTTCTATATCTCCTTGTAAATGCAAGATTATGCACTGGAAATTGTATACCCAATTTAAAGAAACACTATTCGAAAATTATTAGAAAATTATTAGAAAAATTCAATATTCATTCAAAAACTATTCAAAACACTAAAACCACTATTCGCACACCCATTTATTCGTGTGCCTCCTCTGGCCTTCCAGGCTCAATTCACCGTCCAGATTAAAAAAAAAAATGTAGGCCATACCTACAACAGCGCAAGGTGCACCAGAAGACTTGGGCCGAGTTCCACTACAAATGTAGTCCTTTCAAAAGTTAAAAAAACAATGCAGAGCCCTTAAAGTCACCTCACACAGTCTCAACTGGTGAGGAGATACCATCGAACTTCACTTACAAAATGTGTCTGTGACTGCTATTTAATATTAAGATGGAAGTCAATACTTCATCAAGATAAGTAACAGTGGTGATTAAATAAAAAGTAATAACAATTTTCAGATTCTACTAGAATGTAATGCCTCAAACACTGGTGCCAATCTCCATTTTTATGGAAGCAACAAACAACAAACATCACTATGAGATTTTATGTTACTTAATAAAATGTTTACCTTCTTTTTTTTCTATTAAACTGTAATTGGGTGCACCAAAAGATAATTTATAAATTAAATTATATACCCCTTTTTTTGTGTCACATCAACAACTAGTATAAGCTAGTGATGGGACGATTTCATAATCTTGATTCCGATTCTCGATTCCTAAAAAAATCAATGACCTCGATTCTCTTCGATTCCACATGTCTTACCTTAATAAATAAAAACTAGTGATTTACCTTACTTTTTAAAACTCCTCGAGATGATTGGTCGTCTCAATGAGTGTATCGGTTACTTGCAGAATCATAGAAATCACAGTTGATAAAAAAACTTTTTTTTAATAGCAGTCCATTAAGCCCTACTTTAAAACAGAATATACAAAATACTTCTGCACAACGATAACCATCTTCGCGTCGTGAGATGATTGAGTAAGATTGAAGTCAGTAAGCAACCGAAATGATTTTTGTTGGAGTGTGAAAAACATATTTTGTTATGTTGGTATGAACAGCAGTTATATTTAACGTCTTAGGTTGGCAATACAGGGAATTGAGTTAATTTGTTTAGGTTGGCTATCCTGCCATAGTGTATCGTTTGTGTTTTTGACTGAAGCAATGTTCGTTCAATTCGAATGTAACCTTCGTGGAGTAAAGATGTGTTGTTGGAGCAAATCAGTTTTTATTTTGCATGCCCAGTTTCCCTATACTACAACAATTTTCCAACGGTAGTACAAAATACATAGGGGATTCACCTGCATCGCTAACCGTTGCTCAACTAGTATTGAAATCTCAATCAAAAAAAAAGCTAAATTGGCAACACTGCTTGGACCGAACATAAAGAATTTTACAGCATAGAATAGTAGATTAGAAACGTACAACTAGTCAACACCAAAGTGCCATTTATGCTGCTAATGCGTACCTCTAAGACCATGCTCACATCTAAAAATCTGATACGTCGACCATTTTGTTTGAAGTGCTGCATGCACGCATCACATCTACGAGGGATATATGTTTATTTACTTTTGATGTTCGTGATTAGGACTTACGTGATTGTTGGTAATAAATAATTAATCACCGGAGTGCTGCCTTCTTGCAAATAAATTTGGAGCTGATTTGTAAACAACGATTTGTGTTTAAATGTGTACTGTGCGCTGTTGTGATTCAAATACAATTTTTTTTTTAAATCTGAGATTGTACAGCGCTTATGTTTTGAATCGAGGCTGAACCTAAGAAGTCCCAACTTTTTTTCGTTGATTCTACCTGACGATGCTTGATCCTTCCATACCTTGAGAATCGAAGGTATCGATGAATCAAAGAATCGACTGACACATCCCTACGTAAATCTTTGACAATCTATTTTATTTTAAAACAAAATTTTTTTTTTGTATTGCCATGATTTTTTGTGAGGTGTTATTTAAAAGTCCAAAAGACAAATATTTTAAATAACGTTATTAATTACGACTCCACATTCCTGAGGACAAACTCTTGCTGCATGTAAATAACAGAAGGGATAGCCTTCCTGCAAACACCGGGTCAAGATGAAATCTGGGCTGGCGAGACTTATCTGCCAAATATGTTAACTGCCTCTCACATCACACCACAGGAGCTGAGCAGCAACAGAAAGCATGATCACATTCAGGAGGGGTAACCTCACTAATACGAGAAATTAACCCAACAGAAAATATAATACAGCAAAATAACAAATAACACAGTGAAAGGGAGTGTAAATGACTACACATTACACTTACCAAGTTGGTGATAGCACAATGATTACACATATTAAGTGGATTCAAAATACACAAATCAACAAAGATGGCTTGATACTACATGGTTGATATGTGAAGAAGGCGGAAATGGTCGCCTATTGCGTACATTAATAAGTGGGCGTGATTCCAAAAGTGAATGACCATTCAATAGATTGATTACCCGTACGGTACTCGTGAACAAAATCAAGACAACAATCTTAAACAAATTTAAATTTACATGCTGCATAAACCCTAGGCCATATGAATTAAAGTTTGTGAAGTGCATTACTTGGCAACGTACTCTTACTGAACTAAACATGCTATAACTTTGTGCACCGCTAATATTGTGTTTGAATAACGACGCGAGTAAACATTTAACTACCCGGGTTAACCTCGCTTAGAGACACTTCGTACGCGGCCGATGCCTAACAAACACTATATCTTTGGCAATGAAGATCGTGTTAGCACGTGGTAATCGTATTTATGTATTTATAAACTGTGATATATTGCAATTTTTTACTTAAAATAAAATTACTATTTCTAGAATATCAACGTATTAATGTAACCAACGGTGACTGAAGGCAAACAGGAAGATTGTTTTGGTTTGTCACAACGAAGCCGAACGTCCAGTGTGTTTTGAGTATTAGAAATTATATTCAGTGATTATTTTAATGTACCGCAACACTTGAACGGGAATAACTATTTATTGTTTGTTATGTTACCTATTTATTCTATGAATTAATTAAGTTTATTCTACTGAGTTTCCACCTTCACGAATACATATACTACGAAAAAGTTGTTTCAGGAATGTTAGAATTCCTGTTCGTTGAACCAAACGTATAAATTTGTCTTATTGCTCCCTCTTAGACCTCTTTACATTTGTTGCTAAATAAAACGGAAGGTGTATGAGAGTTCCAATTAAATGAGGCATAAATTTCTTAAATTAAGGCTGCCATCTACCCTCCGAAAAACAAGAGTAGATATTTTTTGTCGGTTCTAGCACAAGTACCCTTTTTGAGACACCATAAATTAGAACAAATTGTTTGCGGGTGTTTATATATGTTCCAACAGAAAAAAAATGTATGGATATATTTTAGATTCAAACAGAAAATATGAAAACAATTAGAATTTTGAAAAATATTTCTTTTTTATGTTTTTTTTTATTTTTATTTATTTATTTATTTATTTATTTATTATTTTTTTTTTCAAAAATTTTCTTAAAAAAATATAATAAGGTATTAACAACAATATTTATCTTCATTTATATCTTTATGTAATGATATTGTTTTTTCATACTTTTTTTGCAACATATTTTTCACACAAAGAACATGGTATTTTTCTAAAAGCTTAGCATTTTCAATCTTTTTACAATCATATAGGTAAGATTATCACTTCACTTCACTTTCAACTACCCTGTCTCAACTACCCTAAAAAAAATTTAATTTTTTAATTTATGTAATTGGGTTGGTTTAGCAATGTTATAAGTTTGGGATTAAAATATAAATTTTTGAGTAAAAAATATTATAGATTTTGAGTAAGACTGTTTTACAATTTTTTTATAATTTTGGTCTGGACTGTTTTATATTTTTTTATGTTTTATAATAATTTTCTTTTTAGTCCCAACTGCTTTTTTTTTTTATAATTTATCAAAAACGTTTGTGTAATAAATGAAAGTTAAAAATAAAATGTGTACTACTAACAAAACGTTTTCTATAACATAACTTCTTGGTAATAAAATACAAACAACAAATGAAAAATTTGGATTTGGGTTTATTACAGAAAATTTAAATAATAACAATCTTGTTGCAAATGTTGGAGATATTATTTACACAAATGAAGAAGAAAATTAGAAGAATTTAAGCCAATTACAGAACATTTTTGCGATATTATTTTAGTTGTTAAAATAACAAATTTTATAGATTGCGAAGGAGAAACTAAAAACAGTAAATTTATTGTAGAAAAAGAAGCTTATGGTGGTTTTAATAGTATTTTTAAATCTAGATTTTCTAAATTTGAGTTACCAAGACACGGCATCAAAGCAAAAATTCCTAATTTATCAAATTGTGATGTACAAACAATTTATAGAGTTAAATTATTAATAAAGAAATAAATGTTATAAAGCTAAATTATAAAAATCCTGTTGTTCCTTACAAAATAAAATTAGCAGATGTTAAAAGAGATATATTATTAAAAGTATTACCAACATTTTCATAGAATTAGCAAATGACAATTAGTAATTATTAGATTTAGATATAATACAAGATTTTTCAGGTGATTTTAAAAAGAAGAAATGATTAAGTATTTAACAAATAATTTTAATTTTCGCATACAAGGAGAAAAATATAAAACAAGTTAATAACGTAATCGGAAGTAATTATTATTCTGTCGGAAAAGATTTTTTTAACACTGGGTCATTTCTAATTCTAGAATAAAAATTTACAATAAATTTATTTCACAATTAACAAGTCCCAGAGTAAATAAACAACTTCGTAACCATATTATAGTTTTTTTTAATTATCCTGTTAAAAGATTGAAGGAAACATTTTCTTCTGTTTTAGCTAAAATAATGGAACTACAAGATTAGAAACAACAACTTATAACCAAGGTAATGAAAATTTTGGAGAAGAACAAGATTTTAATCCAATAACAGATTGTTTAAAAATAATAACAATTAATCGCATTAGCAAGAATGTCGAAAAAATTAAAAAATTCTTTACAAAATAGTTGCTTTCTTGTTTATAAAAAATTATTACAATAAGTTTATTGAGGAAATATTAAAACTAAAAAATTACCAGGATAACAAATAAAATAAACAGAAGGTAAAGAAGAAAGAGAAAAATAAGTAAAATTTGTTTTATCTGCATTTAGTTTTAATTATTTACCTATTAACTCTATATATATATATATATATATATATATATATATATATATATATATATATATATATATATATATATATATATTAGAAGAAGCAGAGAATATAGTTTCTGTAAACGAAACTTGTTTTTATCAAATCTGGAGAAACACATTTTTCTAAATCTCATAGCTTATTTTCTACTATACCACAAAATTTAAATATAGAAGAATTGGGGATAGTAAAAACAAATAATATTATTCTATTTGTATCTATAAAAAGAATAAATGTTACTAACATACTCTCTCATAACACAACAAAAGAAATAAAAATAATTAGTACAGTATATTTACAATCTATTAATAAAGAGAATAAGAATTAAAAACTTTAAAAATATAGCAAAGAAAACTAGAGTATTTAGATAATACTCTAGTATAAAAGAAGAATACAAAAATATTTCGGAGAAAGAACGGCAAATAAAAGAAACAGAAGAATTAAACAATTATTTTAAACCAAAGTGGATAGATTTTATTACAATTGGAGTTTATAAAATATAGGCTTTTCCTGTAAGTGGTAGAAGTCAATTTACATGTGTTGGAGTTTTTAGAGAACAAAATGGAATAAAATATGTTTATATTGCTAAAAGTCCCACCAAAAATAAACTTAAAGAAATTAAGAAAAATAAAGATAATCTTTAAAAAGAATGATTTATTTGTATTTCATGTACTACTCTTAGACAAGAATTAGAAATTATTTATTTTCCTCAAGAAAAATCTTTTATGGAAATAAAAACAGATGGTCTTTATACTTTTAATGGAAACTCTCACCCAAAAATACTTTACTTAATAACATTTTAAAAATTCTAAAATAAAGATATTTGCTATACAAAGAAGAAGATAAAGAAACAATAAAAACATAAACATGGGAAATATAACTAGGAATGTAAATTTAAAAGATCGTACATGATTAGAAAGTTTACAAGAAGGAACTAATTAAATTGATTCCAATATTTCTGTTAAAAATTATCGCGGAAAGAAGAGATATACTTTTAAATTCGAAAATATATAAGATTGTTATTCTAGTATTGGTTGGAAAAAGAACTTAAGATAAGAAAACTTATTAAAATTAAATTAGATAAAATTAAACAAATGCCAAATAAAAACAAAGAAATGCTAATAATTGTCATTTAAATTTTTATATAATTTTTTTTTGGAATTTAATTTTAGCATGACATGGTCTCCCTTCGACGACATGCTATACTGAAGTTGCTCTCAGTCAAGCACGATCGTCTAAGCTCATGCCACATTTCACATTCTGCTTGTTGACGTGTCTGGTTGACAATAATATCTCTTTCTTCCTCCGTTACATTGAGTGAGGCTACAAATTGTTCACATTTCTGTGACAAATCAATAGCCGTCATTTCATTTTCCTCGATACTCTTAGGCTCCAAGGCACGTGGCCCATAAGGCCATGCTCTTTCATTTATTTCGAACAATTGCAAATAATTCAAAAATTTTTAACCAAATACTTTGAAAAAAAATTTAAACTATGTACAGTCATACGATACACAGTTTCGCCAGGTCGTTTTTTTAAATAATGTACCATTTGCAAGCAAAAACTAGTTTTGCTTCATTTTGGCTTATTTTGACAACAAAATATTTGTTATTTCAGGGGCAAAAATCTAAAAAACCCGCTTGGTGTATTGCTGTTAAAACTGCCAGAATGAAGTTTTGATATATGTATTAATTTGCGTTAAAAAAAAGTTTTTCGAAACCACTGCAAAACTAAAGAGCGAGGCCATAATCGCCGCCAGCTTCAGTAACTGCTGTCTTTTGTCGTTTACGTTTCTTAGCATGAGAGTCATCCCGGTATTCAAGTTTATGCCAGGATGAGCTGTGACGCTTAATTCTGTTACGTACAAGTTTAATGTATCATTCCGGGGCTTCTACCGTCCATTTTTCTGAAACAGCTTCATTCCCATACATGTCCTTTTTAAATCTTAGGGCCACAATAAGACATCGCCTCTGAAAAGAGCTTCTCTGACAACAATTTATTATTTTGCCGGCATTGAATTTTATTAATACGTTTATGTAGCATTCCGCCGCATTACTTGTTCGGTTTTCTACTAACCGCTGGGCTTTAGTGACCAGTTTTTCAATTAGACTACCTACTTCTTCATACAAACCAGATCTACACATAGGAATGTTTGCCTCGGTCTTGCCTCCGTCACAGTAATAACTATGACTGTCAGAATGTACACCAAAAAACATATTTAGGACCATTTCGCAAATCTTTGATGAGATCGACAATGCTGTCTTTTGCTCTGCCGCAATGCCGAATCGCACCATGTGCTGTCGCTATTAAATGGGGTAAGGCCTATTTGAAAAGTTTTCGTGCATCGGAAGGGAAATTTTTGTCGGCTGCCTATGTGTGCAAATGACTGGTGTAATTTCTAACGCAGTGGTTGGCACATTTTTGTTTCCGGACAGAAGGTCCATATCAAACATTTTGCAAAATTCATGCGTGGACGCTGGAGTTCCCATTTCCTACGAAGTATTTGTATCTGACACCATGCATGGATTCGCTGTTACAAAAACCTTCTGAAATGATGTCCTGCTCCATAATGGTTGACGGCTGAGCTTTACTCCAGTTTTTGTAGCAAAGATACGGATTTGACTCTTTATTTCAGCTGATGCACGTTCACAGATGGAGCAAAATTTATTTCTGATGCCAAGAAAGAAGATATTTCCAGTTCGCTGTCCAATTATAACTGCTTGTAAAATAAGAAGATACACACAATGGAATGGGGTGATTCTGGTAATTAAGAAATAATTCTTCCCGCATATGGCAGCCCTCAGTAAAAAACGTATCCAATGAAAATTTCCAAATTGTGTTAATTCACGTGGATCTTCCATTGATTTTTACTCACAGTTCACACACACGTGAATAACAGTAGTCAAAGTCATCCCACTTGCTGAAAGAAGTCGCACCACTCAAATTTAGCTATGATATCATCATAGTTTGTTACATACATTATGACTCACTCTGTATTGCCATTATATTTTTCCATTTGTTATTCTGTTCAAGATTAATAATACTGTAAATACGAACTTTGTAATCAACTCAAAATCATTGTTTAAAAATGTTTTGTTAGTGTGCTATATCTAATATAAAGTATTTCTGTATGGTTCTCAAAATCTCTCTCATTTCTGATTAAATAAATATCAAATGAGGAGGGCACCGAGGACAGGACATCCTGCCTGCTTGGGAATCTGTAACTATCTGCTTGCACCTGAAGGGTGGCATGAAATGAAGCACTACGGTTGAAAGGCGACAAAATTAAAAAGGACGGGGGAAACGGGAGATCCCTGAGAAAATGCATCGATTAGTAGCAAGTTTCCCACGTGTGGAAAATTAAGCGTCGACACCGTCGGAGATCGAACCCGGATTGACTTGGTGGAAGGAAAGTGGTCTGATCACTCAGCCACAGCGATCCATAGCTCCTACAAATTTGTGATAACTTATATACTTAATTTTAACTTTTCTGTACATTGTATTATTTGGTAACTCGAATTCGATACAATATACTAAGATGTTTTCCGAAAAAAATAATATTTGTACATGGAACATTATTTATACAGATAATTGCCCAGGGTGGTCGCCTTACGTAGGCAATATAGTTTCGATCATCGGCGGAGTAAATGCGGAATTTTTGCATGCGAGAAACGTGACGGACGTTACTGTTGGGCGGTGGGTTTTCTCGGGGCACTCCCATGCCCCAACCTTTCTCATTCCGTCACTTGTGCACCCTCCTCATCTCACCGCGTCTGTTCTTTGCGCCGGACGGAATAACAGGTCCATCTCGTAAGTCGAGCAGCCGTCTCAAGCTTCATCCCATCTTTCTCTCGACCAGAACTGTGACCCTACCACAGGCCACGCGTCGATTCATTTTAAATTATTTTTACGAGTGTACATTATTAGCCCACAGCATACAATATTTCTTAAAATTTCAGCAATAAACAGTTTCTGTTCCGTTCATGTAAAGAAATGTGTCACCATATTAATGAACTGACCTAGGTTTGCATAAAAAGAGCTGATATTTGCTGCAGAAAGTTTTATGTTCAGTTTCTTTGTTAACTACACACACTGTAAAATACGTTCCTTCCAAATTGGCTTTGGTACGTTTTTAAATCACAAACCCATTTTCACGGAAACAATAAAAAATATCTGGGGAATTTCGTTAGTTATCGTCCAGCAAGGCTTGATAAGAACAGCTGGGGATTTTGAAAATAAATAAATACGTTTTACTGTCGACTTTTGCGACAAAATGGAAAATATTAATTTTATACATAATGTGAATAGTCAACATCGTGGATTTGTTGCGTGTTTATTTGTACTTATATCGCAAAAGATGTCATATACTGTTACATGTAGACTGTAATAAAATAAATGCACCAATATTTACATGCTCGAACACAAACAGATAGTAATACAATACGTAGGACTGTAAAATGCTAACCTGAATTTAATTATTTCATGAAAGTCTTTTGAAGCTCAAAGTAATGTACTGCGATATTTAATTGGGTTTTAGAGTAAGCTTGTAAAGTTTGTAACAGGGCTATCTTGAAACTACATGTAAATATATTTACGTAAGCATTATTCTGAAGCAAAAAGCATATTGATTACTCAACGGTTTTGACAAACGTGTAACGTTAATCAGAAACACATACTGAGTCTTTTCACCCTATCAGGGATTTCGATGGACAGCACGTGGAGTGGCATGGTCTTTTTCGCTGTCAACCTAATTGGTAGTGCAAACACTTGCACTTTGCCAATCTGTAACATGCACAGTTACATTTATTTGTTGAAAGAAATGTCTTTCAGAACACAGTTTAGATGCTAAATCTGAAATTAAATGCAGACCAACTGTTGGTAAACTAATTATTCTGACTGTCAATTGATAGTGCCATTCAATTATGCAATGTTGTTGTATTGAACTCGTATAGAATACTTACGATAGAGTGAGACTAATTAAATGAACAGACTGATAAGGTATCAAAATTCAGTAGTAGTCTCTAATGGTCATTTAAGTAACAAAAGTTAACAAACGATCGACAAATACCATTAAATAAACCAAATATTCTTCAGATTTCAAACAGTATGCAAGGCATACACATAACATTATAGGCTTGAGAGACAGTATCAGTTTCGAAATAACGAAATTCCAGTTTTGATGTTGAAGTGTGTGAACTGTTTTCGCTGCCGATAGTCAGAAAAACAACATGAAAAACACGGTTGCCTGAAAACCACTGTAAAAATATATGTCAGGGTTCTTCGCCTAAAACGGCAATGCACAATAATGAGCATGTGTATTTTGTAAATAAAAGCCCTGTGTAAACTATTTGGCTGAATAAACATTATTTTTGCATAGTGTTTATGGATATGGATGCAACAAATTACTTCAAGTACTGCTATTGTCCCATGCAGTATATTCATTTTACAAATTGTTTATAATCATTTTTTTTAAATAAATGTTCATTCAAAAGCAGAACGAAGAGTGTAACCTTGTAATTATAATGACTAACTGCACTGTTAAATATTTTGTTATATTTATTCTCATTCTGAGATTTGATATTGTATATAATTATGTTAAACGATTAAAGTGAGAGTATAGATTTACTCGAATAGTGATAACAGGATCGGAATAAAATCCTCTTTCACTCAAGATGTTTCCCCCATGTGCCGACCCAATTCCTGGCAGCCGATTTGGTATGTCAGTGGTCATGATCTTCTAATCATGAGATTCTGATGCCATTACACTGTTAACAATATAGTTATTTTCAGCATGACAGTAACAACTGAAAATAATGTACGCCATATTGTCTACGTAGAACAAAAATTATCACTCCAGGCGGACGCTAATATGGTTCGTGAACAAAGACCATGACCGACTACTCTCCTAGTTTTTGTCATTGCGTCAAGTTAATAGCACTGTCTTGAATGACCTCGCTGTCGACGAGATATAAAGCGCATTTATCGTGCCTTACATACTACATAAGGTACACATGCCTCATTTTCTTTTTAATAGATTTTTCGCCAACAACACAACATCTGTTTTTCTGGCGGTATTTCATTCTTGCCATTTTTCATAAAATCATGAGATGTGGTTAGGCATCGAACACACAAGCTGCTGTCTCACAATGAACTGACAGCTGCACATGGCACCTACTTGTTACATATGTTATTTCTCAGAACAGTACGTTCTTTACATAATGCGTCACGCGATTAGTTAGCAATTGCAGAGTCCTCGGACACAGGTACATTGGCAACATTATGTACTCTGTTTTACTTTTCTTCTGCTATAAGTGCACTTTCCTGTAGATACAACCTTACTGTACAGCAAACAAACATTGTTTTGTAAATTTCTCTATTCATCAATACTCCAAACACTACATAAAATTTATTTGCGTATTGTTGTTCACTTTCAATTGGTTACCCCTTGTGTTAAGCTTATTAGAGATATCAAAAAACATCTTACGGATAGAGTATTTACACCTGACAGAAACACGTGTATATGTAAATATAGTTAGACTGACTATAGTGGTAGGCATGCACATTTCGATTAGTAGAAAATAATTACTAATGTGCAGTAACAGTGCATTCAGAATGCATATAAACGTCAGAACAGTTACTTTGGCAAATAAGTTGCCTTGGAGACTAACAACAGACAGCTCTATGCAAATATCAAGAGTAAGCTTGTAAAAATAACCTAGTGGTATGAGGTGAAACTAACAGATATTTTAATATAAATTTTGTATTTATTATTTTAACATGTTTTATTTAATGTTTACATATTTATCGTACTGCTCTTTTTTATTTTCTCCACACAACGAAAATATGTTCTCCCTAGAGAAATTTTCCCCAGAATTTTTATGTTGGCTGCGTACATCTGAAATCAGTTATGTGTAGGGTGCTGTTCTCTGGTGGTTTGACGTGATAACACAATCAGAAATCTCGCCAAAGCGCTCAAACTGTCCAGTATAGGTTTATAGTGTATTTGACTTTGGTTGCGGTATATTGGTATACTCATAATGTTTGAAAGTTCCTCCGCGTGTCGGGCCGTGTAGTCATAATGGCAAGTGTGCCCGGCAATACGCTTCTTCTCTCCCCTTCCCCAACCGATTTCGTACCCTGCTCGCTCGCCCTCATACCTTCAGCAATTTTATGAAAATGAGGATAGACTTGTTTCAAAACACAATATTCAAAGCTCACGGCGATGCATCTACTTATATTTAGCACAGAGATTCCTATACTGTCATACAGCACGGTGAACATTCGGGAGGTTGTTGACCGGGATGTGTTAGTTGATCCACAGCGTGAGCACGTCATATCTGCGTGCTTATCTGTCAACACCTATCGGTACCGTAATCTGGTAAAACACACCTCTGACTTTTACATGTCTTATTTCCTTGCTCGGTTCCACTCAGATTGTTGCTATTGCCGCTGTTATTTGTCCTCAATGGTCATGCCAGATAAAACACTGTGTTAGTATGGTAAGGATATATGGATCTTTCGTTCCATCTTATTTAGACTCGTGGCGCACTACTGACTGCTTCATCCGTGACGTCTGTTAGGGCTTTCACAGCCACTGACACGACTTTATTAGCCGTCATATGTTTTGCTTTACCAACTGGATGCACAGCAAGACTCATATACTGAACAATATATATTTTTACTAGTTACGGAGAAACACATTATATGGGTCTCCACACACTATGTGAAATTGATTTATATACAGTAGCTGAATTTTTATAATTAAATTTTTTAATCTTACCAGAGACACCATAACCATTTAGCACGTCGACGCAAGACGATTATACCAGAAAAAACATATTTATTCATGAACAGTATTCGACAGACTGTTGTGAAGATATGTTTTCCGTTTAGTGTCATTACTGATAATATTCAGCTAGCTGCACGCACGCAGTTATAACATTTGCAAAAACTAAAAGAGATTGTCTTATTTGGAGCAGCGGTTCCCAAACTTCTAAACACTTAGCTGCCTAAATTTGTCATGTTTTACATGCAATGCCACCGAGCCCATGAAAATACTTGCGATTTATATTCATTCAATTTGGCTTCAGCCTTTATGAGACTGGCGACACCCCTGAACGTCACGACAGAAACTCCTGGGTGGGATTGTATAGGAATACGTGTGTGGCTCAGAAGTGTTTCATTGCGCCACACGCCCGGCCTCGCAGACAGGCTGCCCAAATTGGCAACCGCGCGAGACTATGGACTCTTCCCCTTTCCTCTCGCCCAGCTTTCGGACCACGCTCGCTCCACCCCGTGCGTCCAGCAATGGCATGAAAACAAGAATTGATCTCACGCCTTTCCTATTAGAGATAACCTAGTGCCGTTGCGGACTTTTTTAATCGTCTGGCCACAATGCAGATCGCCACGACTATTTCTACACCACAAAATGTATAGCCTGTAAATTACGTGAGTTTGTATATTTAAACTCATGGAAAAGGGAATTTCTAACTTTCAAATTACCAATTATTTTACGTAGTGAAATAAAACTATTCAAAACCCGCAATTTGGTCTTTGTTTCAAAACTTTATCTTCAGAATTGGCAGGGATATTTAGATTTCTGTTTAACATTGAAATTTGTATGTCATTATATGGTAAGGCAGCCTATTCAGCCTGCCCTTAAATAGGAATGTCCATACTTTTATGCTACCTGTATCTTTAAGATAGAAATGTTTCCTAAATATTATGTATAACATTTAACACAAGCAGTTTGAATGAAAAATGGCTTGCAGCATATTAAGGCTCATTTGTAGTATTATAAAACTATGCCATAGTTGTTATTTTTTTTTAATAAAAAGTTAAGTGTTTTTTGTAGACTATTACCTATATGAAATGTATTTTTTCCTAAACAAAATATTCCTTTGAGAATATTTTAATGTGTTGTGTAAAACTGACTACTCAGAACTTTTATTTTTTACATTTCAAGACTATTAAATTTTGAGAATTTTATAATACATCATAGCAGGATTATTAACTAAATGGTTTTGTTAAGTCATAGTTCAAAATTTGGCTCTGGTTTGTTGATTACTGGTAGGCTTATAAAACAATTTTGAAGTTAGTGTTTTAACTTTTTATCCTCCAAAAATCAAAGATAGCTAATTCTCTTGTATTTTTTTTTTTTTTTTTTTACATTTCTAATACCATTTTCTTTTTTTTACAATTGCAGGACAATCTTCTAACTCGTAATGCTGTCAACAGGATTTCCCAGCCCCTAAGCAAGTAGATCAGCTGTTGCTGTGCCGCTACATCATCTCAGATCCAATCCCTCTGTCTTTAGATTTACATTTTCAGTTTGCTCGACTCTATGTAACGAATTACAGTGATCAGTTACAAGACATTTATGAAGCTCCCTTGTGTGCTAACACATCAGGCGGTGCTGAACACTGACAAGTGCAGCGCTAACATCACATTGTGGCAAAATTCAGGAAGCAAACTGAAAATTCATACTTAATAACTAAAATGAACATACGTTTGACCTCAGTCTTGCATGCAAAAACCGTGAACACAAGAACCATGATCATAAACTATACTGACACTTAGAGTTATTTAGTGTGCGTGAAAAACATACAGTAGTTCTAGGGTTGGCGCCCTAATATTACTACGTTGCCTGCACGTAACTTGTTAATGCAAAATATAACCCTCATACTCTAAACTTGGCAACTGACATACATGAATTGGCCCTGGCTGGTCTATTCCCAGTTTTCAGTCCTGTAGTTTGTATGACTGTGGAAAGGAGGAAATGGGTAGCAGCCCTTCATCCCTAAATAGGTAATTTGTCTACCTACATTCCGTAGTTAAAATTTACAAACTGTCGTCTGTGGAGGCGGTTATATCTTAATTAGCTTTGCTTGTTTACAGTGCTAGCCTCAAGAAACACAGTACATAGTGTTAAATGAAGTATAAAATAATTGATATGTACACGTTTCTTTGAATTTTCAATATTATATATATGTTTTTCTTAATTTTTCCTCAAAAAGGAGTTGTAACAGAGAGAAGTGGTTGTAATAAATTAAATTGTGTGGTTGTAACTACAAGGTTCTAGGTTTTACTGTAGGTAGAGTAATATTCATGACAGTGTGTATGTACGTATGTATGTATGTATGTACATATGTATGTATGTTTCTACGTATATGTATGTATATGTGTGTGTTATCCAGGTTAAAAAAATGCAGAACCTCCTGTTGCAAGGTATTGGCATACACCACAGTGGCATACTGCCGATACTAAAGGAGATAGTAGAGATGTTGTTCCAAGAAGGTCGTGTTAAGGTAAGTCGCTGTGTTCCAGTCTAGTGCTGAAAAAATTCAATTGAAAATGTGTGTATGATAATATAAGGTGTGTCACTGAAATGCAGCAATCCTTCAGTATTTTGTACACATTTCATTGAGTTGTAATTCTTCGATTTCTTTAACCACTTTTAGTTATTAATACAAAGTTACTCTTTACAAATTGAACAAAAATTATTTATTGTAAATACAATACAGATGACCTTAATTGAATTATTAGAAACAAATCACTTTCGTACACTAGCGTCAAGAGCAGAAAACTGTGCAAAGTAGTCAACACAAACAGAAATATAATCTAGCATAGTTTTAAACAAATATTATTGAGAATTACTCAAGAACAGAACAATAGAGTTTGCTTTCCAACACTCCCCATTAATTCTCTATGTTCAGTATTTAAACTTTTCATGAAACTATCTCCTTTACACGAGAAGCTCAAATTTGACTTTAGACAAAGATTTTTGTAAAGATATCTGCTTTCTGTTTTACATTTTCAGCAGGCCTTATGTTAACTTTTCAGGAGTGTGGTGAAACCTTCACTCAATATGTTTTGACATAAGTTTTGTAACCCTTTTCTTCACTAAACTAATGGCACTTTGATTATCAACAAACAGTTTGGTTACTATCTCTTGGGCCAGTATTATTTCCAGATCAGTTTTCAGATACACGATGACACCACCCACGCCCTGAGGTTTAACGTTGTTGGAGAACTCTGGGTGGTGGGTGCCACTAAGCTATTTGCCCGGCTGAGTCGGGACAGAGATCTTAGGGCGTTTAGGGCCCGTGTGGCTGTACCTCAGGCTGGTGTCACACTTGCGCTCCGCTGCTCCTGTAAGGTCTGGTTCCATACACTACCTACACCCCTGCCCTCCTTGTGAAATGAAAGAGAGACTGAGCTTCCACCGTTTATTCAGACCACGTGTGCAATACAGGTTACACTAATACACAACGACCGTCTGACCACGTGCCTTCAGTACTCTCACGCCACCAATATTTGTCAATTACTTACACAGAAATTACTTCTTTACGCCTGGACTATATAAACTAATTGAGGTAACCCGTAACCACGTGGTCACAGAACCCAGCGCGTAAGCTGGCTGCAGCATATAAAATTAGCGCACAGATCACAACAACATACTCGTGCTGATCCCGTGACACATTCTCTTTCCGTTACAGTATACACTCTCTCTGCTGGATTTAGACTTCTACTTAACATAGCAATTAACTGTTCCTCCCCTTCCTCACTTAACTGAAAACACTTGGCTCCCAGGCCATAGCCTGATGCATTGGTGCAAAGATAAAATTGTTTGGAAAAATCAGGATGTCTCACAACACAATTTTCCTCAAACAGTGCTTTGGCTCTACTAAAACCCCACTCACATTTATTATTCCAGTTCCAAACAACATCTTTTCTCAAAGGCTCCAGCAGTGGTGCCACTTAAGAAAAACGCTCATCAAAGCGTCGGTAGAAGTTGCAGAGCCCTAAAAATCCTGTCAACTATTTTACATTTTTAGGTGGTGGGAAGTTCTTAATTAAACTGATTTTTTCTGAGTCATGCCTGATACCTGCCACACTCAATTGAAAACCTGGGAATTTAACTTCCTCTCTCAAGAATAAAGACTTTGATAATTTTAAGGTTAAGTTTACCTCCTGCAGTCGGCTCAACAACTGTTCCAAAATTTCTATATGTTCCTCAAAAGTTTCAGTGGCTACCAACACATCATCCATGTAGGTGTGTACTCTACTCTCAAACTAAGGTCCCAATGAGGCATCGACTCCTCTGCAAAATTCCCCTACACTGTTCGGTAGGCCAAAAGGCAGCACCTTAAATTGGTAATGTAAGGTATTTGGCCACCAGGACCCCTTCATAATTAGTTTTTTTTTTTCCTTCTCCTTTTAATAATTGGCGTTTAATAAATTTTGTTAGTGAAAATTTGCTTGTTTGTTTCCTGTGGTTGGGAGTAACTATCAGCTGGCCCGTGTATATTACCATCAGATCTCCGAGCTACCAAACCATGTGCTTTGTGGCTACTGAA